>JAULJZ010160075.1:0-27079 GCA_032270985.1 Heliamphora pulchella
ATTGCACAACATTTGAACGAGTTCAACACTATCACGAATCAGTTGTCTTCGATTGAGATCAATTTTGATGATGAGATTAGGGCCTTGATTGTTTTGGTTTCACTTCCAAACAATTGGGAGGCAATGAGAATGGTAGTGAATAACTCTATCGGAAAGAACAAACTGAAGTATGACGACATTAGAGATCTAATATTGAGCGAGGAGATTCGCATGAGGGAATCGGGTGAGGTGTTTAGGTATGGGTCAAATGCTGGTATGACATTGAATGTTGAAGCACAGTGAGGTACAGACAGAAATTAGAACAGAGACAGGTCAAAGTCCAGGAAGGGAATAAGCAAGTTTAGCTCTAGATGGCAACCAGATTGTTAAGGTTGTTGCTAGATCGACTATATCAAGAAGAATTGTAGAGAGTTAAAGAAGAAGACCGACGGTGAGTCAATTAATGCTGTAACTGTTGAAGTTCAAGATGTTTTACTCATATTAGTGGATAGCCCTATTGACTCCTAGGTATTGGATCCAATGGCATATTTTCACACTACTGCATAACGAAAAATCATCGAGAACTACGTGACCAGTTATTTTGGCAAGGTATATTTGGTAAATAGGGAGGCATTGAATATCGTTGGTACATGCGATGTTAGAATCAGAGTACCGAATGATTTGGTGTGGAAGATACATAAGGTACAACGTGTACCTAAACTAATGAGAAATTTGATATCTGTTGTGCAGCTATACACTAAAAGACATTCAGTGACTTTTGTTGGTGGCATATGTAAGGTCACAAAGGGAGCCATGGTGGTGGCTCGGAGAATAAAGGCAGGTACCTTGTACATGACCTCCAATACAAGAGACTTGGCAACAGATGCAGATGATTGGTCATACATAAGACTTTGGCATCAGAGGGAGGTGCATATGAGTGAGAAAATGATGAAGATTTTGCAGTAAAAATGTAAATTACCAGGTTTGAAGTCTGTAGAATTTTGTTTGTATGAGGGCTATGCCTTTGAAAAACAAAGAAAGGTCAGATTTTTGAAAGGCAATAGGGAACCAAAGCTAGACAAACTGGAGTTGGTATACACAGACTTGTGAGAACCTTCCCCAGTTGCATCTCTTGGAAGCTCACGATATTATGTCACGTTTATTGATGATTAAAGTAGGAAGGTATGGATTTACTTTTTAAAAAATAAATCTGACGTGATTGGAGTATTTAAAAAGTAGAAGGCCTTAGTTGAAACTGATACTAGTTTGAAACTAAAGTGTATAAGCCTAGACAATAGAGGTGCGCACACATACGATAAATTCAAGGAATTTTGTTCTACTAATGGAATCAGGTGAGGGAAGGCAATTCCAAGAACGCCATGATAGAATGGCATCGCTGAACGGATGAACATGATTTTGAATGATCGGGCCAGAAGCATGATATTGCATTTTTGGGGTCCCTGAGTGGTTTTAGGTTGAAGCAGTGAACACAGCAGCCTATCTTTTGAATTGTGGACCGTCAGTATCTTCAGTACCTTTGGATTTTAGAATTCCAGAGGAGGTATGGAGCAGAAAGGAGCTAAATCTATCTTTTGTGAAAGTTTTTTGTTGCACTTCACATGTTCACATAAATGATAATGTTATGAGTAAGTTGCAATCAAAATCTAAAGTGTGTTACTTTATTGGCTATGGTAATGATGGCTACCGATTTTGGGATGATCAAGACAAGAAAATCATCAGAAGTAAGAATGTGATTTTCAATGAACAGGTGATGTACAAAAATGGGTTAAAAACAGAAATAGACAGTGTTACGCTAGAGACAAAGAAATATAAGTTTATTGACTTTGATGATATTTTTTAAAGAGCCGAACAGAACAAGGATAAGAAAGTTAAGGAGAATGTGAATCCACATGTGAAGCATAGTACGCCAATGACGATAGTCAATAGGTCTTCCTGGAGTATCAGACTGCCACAACAGTTTTACCATCTCTGTTCTACATCTTGCTCACTGACAGTGGTAAACCATAGAGTTATGCAGAGGCCTTGTAGACTGAGAATTTAATTAAGTGAGAGTTAGCAATGAAAGATGAGATGGACTCTTTGCTGATAAACCAAACATGGTAGATGACAGGACTGCCAGCTGAAAGAAGTTCTCGCATAACAAATGGATCTACAGAGTGAAGGAAGAACATGGCAACAGAAGGAGCTACAAGGTAAGATTAGTTGTCAAGGCATTTCAGCAGAAAGAAAGAGGTGGCCTCACTGAAATCTTGTCTCGAGTTCGAAGTTGATAACAATCAGAACGGTGCTGGGAATTATAGCTGCAAAGAATTTGTTTCTTGAGCAGTTAGATGTCAAGACTGTGTTCCTTCATGATAAGTTACAAGAAGACGTCTATATGCGGCAACCTGAGGGGTTTGTAGTACAGGGTAATGACAACATGATTTGCAAGCTGAAAAGGAGCCTATACGATCTGAAACAAACTCCAAGACAATAGTACAAGAAGTTTGACAATTTCATGTAAAGTATCGGGTTCACTAGGCTAGAGGTAAATCATTGTTGATATGTCAAAAGTTTTGACAATTCTTATATCATTTTATTGCTGTACGTGGATGATATGCTCGTTGTTGGGTCGTGCATCGAGGAGAGATCAACAAGCTAAAGAAGCGGTTGTCAAAGCAGTTTACTATGAAGGATTTGGGAGCAGCCAAACAAATTCTTCTGATAAGAATCATCAGAAACAGAGTTGAAGGGACCTTAAGACTCTCATAAGTAGAGTATGTGAAGAAGGTACTTAGTAGGTTCAACATAAACGATGCAAAACTTGTAAGTACGCCTTTAGCTAGCCACTCGAGGCTAACTAAGAATCAGTCTCCGAAGACAAAGCAACAGTAGGAGCATATGAGTAACGTTCCCTACGCATTCGTTATTGGTAGCCTGGTATATGTCATGGTCTGTACCAGATCAGATATCGCATATGCAGTGGGAGTAGTTAATAGGTACATGAGTAATCTAGGAAAGCAACATTGGGATGTTATCAATTAGATTCTGAGGTACTTGAAGGGTAATACAGACACATCCTTGTGTTTCACGATGACAAGGCTAAAGCTGTAGGGCTATGTGGATGCTAACTTAGCCTGCAATATTAACAGTAAGAAGAGTACCACCGGGTTTGTTTACACCCTGCGTGGTACAACAGTAAGTTGGGCATCAAAGCTGTGGAAGATTGTTGCATTTTCTACTATAGAGGAAGAGTATGCTACTGCGACAGAGGTTGTAAATGAGATGGTGTGGCTACAAAATCTCTTAGAAGAGTTGGGTTAAAAAATTGACAAATGTACGCTTTTCAGTGACAGTTAGTGTGAAGCCCCCAAAATTCAAAAGGATATCAAGATATATAGATAATAATAGGGATTATACTATGCAGCCAAGTGTAATTAACTTAAAAAATAATACCACATTATCCATTTCATTCACTCTCACCAACATCTAACCAAATATTACATTTTCCTAAGTATCTTGTGGAAGGGTAATATTACACAACAAAAGATAAGATACACTCCCATACACTATGTTCTCATCCGCTAACATTTCCAACTACGACGGTATTCAACGGCGTTCGGCTCAAGACATAACAGTCGACACTTCATGCTATATGAGTCAACATTTTAAGCTTAAAGGGTTGATACTTTGTACTAAAAGGGTTGACATTTTATGCTAAAAGGATTGACACCAAAAAGCCTTTGAGTCGATACTTATAAGCCTTCACGTGAAACTTTATTGAAAAAACAAGTTGAGTCAACATTAAAGAATAGTTGGGTCAACACTAAGTCAACTTGTGTCGACACTAGAGAGACACGTGTCGACACCAAGTCAATTTGTGTCGACACCAGAGTAAATATGAGTCGACACCAAGGGATAAGCTTATTTTTCTCTATTTTTAGATTCAGCAACAGTTAAGATAAATTCACATTGGCCTAGAAAATAAAGTCAACAACTAATGAAATTTGGACAGTAATTAGTTTAAGTAGTCCTCTAACTTTTTTATGAAGGACGTTTTTATTAGATCTCAATAAAAATAGTAATTTTTCCCTTCTTAAAAAACTACATCGAATCTATCCTAAAGGACAGATTCAATACCTTTCCACTTTAAAATTCATTTTAGCTTATCAATTGATTTTAAAAAATTTTAATGTTTTGCCAGCAACTAAAATAACATATTATGAACAATTTTCATGAAGAAACTATTTTAATTTGAAATACTTAAAATACAGTTTTAATCGCTGTAATAGACTGTGATGGAAAACGCACAGTTCTGAGAATAACTTAATTTATCTTAATTTACCCAGTCAAATTACTTCAAATAATTTTTATTAGATAGATAACATCCTATCTAACTTTGGAATAAAAAATCATGGTAAGTAATTTTCGTAGAATTTTTTAAAATCTCTAAAATTTGATTTCCCTACTTGAAAAACTTTGGGCTGAACTAGTTATGGGTTTAACTACTCTTTTATTATCATTTTTGTGGTAAGGGCTAATTTATTAAGCATGAATCATACTTTATATGTGAAAAATAAAATCTAGAGATTAATTTTAGTAATTAAAAATAAATCGATGAACACTTTGTCCTAAAATCACAACACAATTATCAATATTTTAGCATAACTAGTTATCTATGCTTATTTCGGTTTATTTTGTGCTATTTTTTTTGTGTTCTTGTTTTAGATCCATTTAAAACTAAGATATGAACGAGTATTATTAATCTAGGAAAAGAAAAGTTACATGAATTTTTTATTTCTTCTTGAGCTTGATACAAAAAAGTGAACTTGGTTTCATTGGGGTACTTCCAAGCTTTTCCTTTTCTCCTCCTTTTTATTCTTCTTTTCTTATTTTTCTTTCTACTTTGGTTTGGATGTGTAACATGTATTTTAGGGAGAAAAGATCTGATCTTGGATATTTATAGTAATTATAATCTTCCTAGGGATGTGCACTTAGTATATAAAACAAAAGAAGAAGAAAACTTTGTACCCAAGCACATAAGAACCAATTTAGGCACAAGTATCTAGGGTGGGCAACTATTCTTTTTAGGTTGGATGAATTTGAGGTGAATTTAGGGGAATAGGATTTGATCTTTAAGTATTTATGGGGAGTTTGTTTGGCTCCAAGGGTTTAGGTACTTAGCACTAGAAAACGAAAATAAGCAAATTTCGGAACCTAGCCTTAACTAACAAACAAAGTGTAATTTCCAAGAGTTTTGGCTAGCCACTATACGTGATTTTTCTCTCTTTTTTTTTTCAATTATCATTTAAGATATTTATTATTTTTGATTTATATAAAAATTTGACAAAATGCTAAAAGTGGTTTAATTAGGCTTAATCATTGAGATTAATGGTTTTAAGCTTAATGTTTCAGATTAGTGATTTTTAAGCTAAATTTGTGCTTATAAATTTACATTGAACTTAAACTTATTCTTTTTAAATTTAATCTTGGGTTTAGACTTTTGATCACTTACTTTCAGTGGTTTAAAATATATTGGGCTTGAAAGAACCTAAACGGTTTAATTAGGTTTTTTTGAGGAGCTTGATTTTAGTATTTCATCTTTCGATTTGTGTTTCTATATAAATTTGACTTGAGTCCTTAACTTAATCCATTGTTTTGATCTTAACTAGTTGACCCAAAAACGGGTCTTTACAGTCAGAGTGCCATTTTTCTTGCAAAAACTCGGCATTCCACTCGATGACGAAGTACATACAATTGATGTATCATTTTGTATGCTCCTTGCTTGACAGTGGTCAGCCAAATCTTGAGAAGATTACTAGAGCGAAGAATCCTGCTGACATGTTGACTAAGAGGGTCAACATTGATAAACTGAAGCTGTGCTCGGCTTCAATTGGTCTTCAAGAATAGAAGATGGAAGCATGGATCACACGTGGTTTGCTTGGACTCTTAATTGTTTGAAGGTGACGATATGTTAGTTGGGATATTTCGAGGCTTAAAGTGGATTTACTTCAAGTGAAAGATTGCTGAGGAATGTGAAGAAAATTCCATCTAGAGATAGGATCGCTCGAGCGGTCAAAAAGGGCCTGCAACAATTTTCTACAGACTGCAAAAAAACTACAAACTTGTATTGATTGCTCAATCGGTCTGTGTGAGGAACGCCATATTATAGGTTGCTAAGGTTGCAGCCACTGCATAAGTTTTTATATTTTTTTATTTTTTTGTATTCTCTTTCTCAAGAACTTTTTTTTCTTATAACTTTCAAGAATATAGTGAAAGTACGTAGTCCCGTGAACATATATATAACCTGCTGAACCACGTAAACCTCTCTATGTGTGATTGTGTGATTGTCTCTTCCTCTCTTTTTTTCTTTTTTGCTCTTCTTCCGTGAATTATGTGTTTTTTGGTTGATATTGGATATAATTAGTATTAGCTTTCTAATCTCCAATAGTTATGTGCACCAATTGTTGGCATCAACAACCATGGTCAAACAACACTATTTGGATGTGGTTTACTAGATGGTGAAACAATTGAGGAGGAAAAAGGCCAATAAGTATTTTCACAGATCAATTTAAAGCAATTTCAAATGCTATAAGTGTTGTATTTCTAGAATCTCGTCACGATGTTCGCTAGAGTATTTACTGGTTTAAATCATTTGCTCTACAATTTTAAATTTGTATATATGATGCAAAGACAATTGAAGAATTTGAAGAAAGTTGGGACAAATTACTTGAAAATTATAAGCTTAGAGATAATGAGTAGTTGCATGGATCATATGAGTTGCAAGAAAAGTGAATTTGCGCACAACTCAAATTATGTCAAAAGCATCTCAACCATTAATGGTTGTTAACTCACTTCAATTTCAATAATATTATTTTATAGTTATATGTAGTCTTGAATTTATTAATTGTTTATACTCTATTATGCATAAGACATTTGGATTAGCATAACAACAGCTCTATAAAGACAAAAAAATGGCAAATCATGCATGTAGGATGTATTCTCACCATATGATTTTATGAATCTCAACAACAAAAGTCATTTCTCTCAAATGATTTGTTTATGTCTAATCAAGTAAGAAATTTGTATATCTAACGTTTACTTGTTATATGTTACTGCATATTCATTAATTTGTTAAAATTATTAATTGTTATTATGTGGGAATTTTCATCACAAACTAAAATATAAATTAATAAGCCAAATTTGATATTGTTTATTTTTTTCGGTAGTGAATTTTTTTAACATTTTGATATTTTTTTTAAAAAAAATGGTTCATCTCATTGGGACGATTTAAAAAAGTAAAGAATTTTAGTTTTAAAAATAAAAAATAAAAAAGATCAATTGCATTTGAACCAAGACACCATTGGAGCATTGATTTGCATAAAAATAGCAATTTATGAAATCAAGAATACAACAAACTGAACAAAAACAAGAACTTGTAGATCAATTGAAAAATCTAACAATATAAAGGTCCTCAATGGAGGATAACTGACCGGTACATAAAAGTGCCAATCCAATTCTGCAAAACACTCTATGTTAAGTCTTGAAAATATGTTTAATAAATTATTTTGTAGTGTTTTTGTCAACAGCATAATGGGGAGTGGCGTTGAGAAGAAAACAATGTAAAATGGGACAAATGGAGAAGAGGGACAAAATGAGAATTTTCACAAAAGTTGCGTCTGGACGGAATTGGGCCACTAAGAATCGCATCTGGATGGCGCCCGAACAGAAAAGTTTATGTGATGATTATGTCCTAATGGACGTCCGGACAAAATATTGACAGAAAGAAGTGCATCTAAACGGAAGAGTCAAGCGTTCGGACGGAACATAAAAGGATATGGACGGAACATCTGGCGTCCGGACAGTGCGCGCAAGCAGAGTTGGAACTGGAGACTGAAGTTGCTGGCGGAAAGCTCACCTATAAATAGGTGGCCTGGGTTTATTATTTGGATATCTTTGATTTTAGAAGACGGAGGGTTGAGGGAAGCTAAGAGGCCAATCTGGAAGGCTCGGGACATGTCAAGAAGTCAAAGACGGAGACTCGAGGCTTTATTCTTTTTCAACTTTTCAGGCTTTCTAGTCGCAACATGAACGGCTAAGCTTTTTTTTGTTCTTAAGGGATGATGAATTCCTAGCTCGATATTCTTAGGAGTAATTTAAACTCGTTTGCTTATTCTTTATTTGGGATTCAACTCGTTGCGTGGTTTGAGACGTTGACGTTTTGATCAATGAGTTTTTAATTTGATTATCTAGTTTCATTTTTATTTTTTGTGATTGTGAACACGAGACCATACAACTGTTATATTTATGTTTCGATATTCAAATGCGAGATGCTCTATACTTTGTTATGACAGGTCGTGTCGAGATGATCCGTGCCAAAAGATTAGATAGAGTATGCCAGGTTTGGATTCAAACTTATCTTCTTGATAATCTTTATTGGTCTTGTAGTCGCGATAGAATTCGGTTGAATGAAACTAAGAATTGTTGGCTAAGGAGGATTCTAAACCCTTAAGAACCCATTTTCTCATTCGAATTCTAAATCTTTGACTTTCTTAGCTTATTAGTTTAATTAAAATTATATTTCAAATCAAACTCTTTTTTCATAAAAAAATTATTAATAAAATATTTATAAATAAATCGTAATTGTATTTAAATTCACGTGGACGATATTCGGACGTTAGCCACCATTCTATGGGTTAGTAGTTAAAATAAGGTTTTAATCAATTATTTTTGATACAATATGATACAAACCAATAACTCATGATTTTTTAAAAAATATATTGCTTTTTCTTTAGTTTTCAGGTTCTATTTAAAAAAAAAAAACATTTCATGATTTGGTGACTAAAATTCTCTATGTAGATTTTGAGCTTGACTGACATTTATGGGATTATTCAAGTGTTTTGGATCTTGTTTGGACCACAATGCTAATATCTATTTGTGAGTCTTCAACATCAAAAACTCACCATTTGTTTGGGATAATAGTTTAATTAGTTTTTTTATTTTTCTTATTTTTGTTTTTTGTAAGTTTTTAATCATTTGATAAATTTTTTATAATTTCCAATTCCTTTTATCGACAAATCAAAAAAAAATCGCCAAATATCAAAAAGGTCAGAGAAGACACAAAAATAAATCAAAATAAACCAATACATTAAATTATATATGGCTTATTTTCAAGAGGATTTCAGCTAAAGGTAAAAAATAAATAAATTTTAACGCGCAAGATTCATTAACAAAAATTTTAACGTATAAGATTCAATTGCGTAATTTCTCTCAAAAATACCCCACAAACAGATAAATTTATCTCTTTTGTATAACAAATTAATAAATTTATTTGTTTGATATTCATCTTTTTAATATACAAATAGATAAATTTATATGTGTTCTTTATACATGTTTTCAATAAAAGATAAATAAATTTATCAGTATTCTTTATACATGTTTTGAAAAGGCACAGATAAATTTATCTGTTTTAAAGTATTTTTGTTCTAAAAGGTCCATGCGCGTTAAAACTTTTATGAGGATAGACTTATTTGTTAAAAAATCTTATACTGAATGAAAAACAGTAAACAGTCTATAAATTAAATTATTCACCAATTTTTCGTATTTTCAAAAAACATAAAAAATTTGAATTATATATATTTTTTTAAATGAAAGAATCACCTCAAAGCAAGACTTTTCAAGTTCACCCTTAAAGCGTAAACCTTTAAAGCGTAAACCTTCAAATAACCTACAATCACTCTCAAATCATAGATATTGGTTAAGTCATGATATTTCAAGCGAGAGTCGAATATAAAATCTCCGAATTTACGATTGGTCCCAGTAACGACTTTAAATTGTTTGGCTATCCAAGCGGGTTGAATTACATGTTTCGTATCATTGTTTTGTATTTTTTATTTTTCGAAGACAATAAAAAATTCATTTGATGAACCAAACAATTTTTGAAATTTATTTTGGGAAAATATTTTGTAAACAACATTTTTTTTCCAAAAAATACTAGAAAATTGATTTTAAATTATAGAAAATCATTTTCGATAAATGAATCTGGTATGAAAACAATGAATACTTTTTGTTTAGAAAAAAAGCTTCAGTGTAGAATTAATATTTATAATTATTACCAACCATGGGCCAAAATTTCTTTATATATATGATTTTTATACTATTTTTTTCTATTTGTAAATATGTCCATACTTCAAACATAGTCTATGATGACGTGTCTAGAAATAATGTTTTTTTAAAGATTTTATTTATTTATATTTTTTATATTTTTATCAAGATTATTTTATTTTTATAATTATGAAATCTAAAAACTACAATTAATCATGAGCATAATTGATTTTTTTTACTGAAAATAAAAAGTTCGCATTTTTACTTAAAAAATATTTTATTTTGTATCTTTTGATTTTTTTAAAAAATTAGATAAAAATTTTCTTATATAATTTGTATTTTTTTCTATTTGTAAATATGTCTATTCTTCAAATATTGCCTATCGTCTTATTAAGAGTAGTTATCACTCGTGCTTAAAAGTACTAAATTATCTAAATTTATTAATAATTAGTTAATTGGTTAATTTTAAGCACACAATTAAAATATGACTTTGTTAGTTTATTAATTTATAGAGATAAAAAAACAAAAAATAATAAATTTAAAATCATAATTATTTTTTTGTTGAATTAATAAAATGAGAAGTAATATTAATAAACTTTTTACTTTTTTAAAAACATGAAATAGAGAGATAACAAAGAAGTCCAATATTGTCTTATTTTCAAGTATTAGATTTTGACACCATAAGGCTTAATCCGTTTCAACATAAAATATTTTATCTAATTTTTTACTTTATGATTAACGAAAAGTATGGAAATAATTTTTTAAGAACATGTTTTACATTATAAAATGAAATTATTATTATTTAAATAAATTAGTAAGTTATTTAATAATTTTTAAAGAGATGTGTCTTGAGTTGGCTATTTTCAGATTTTTCATTTTTTATATTGATTTGTAAACAAAGACATAAGTTAATTGTGGTGGTGACCACTGTTTAGAATGGTCCTTTAAGGCTTTTTTTTATGTGACTTTTTATTGTATTTAGTAAATTTTTTTATGTTAATTTAAATATTAATATTTTTTAGATTTATTTTGTCAAAAGAAACTAGAAGAATAAAAACCAATTGACCCAAAAATAAAAAAAATGTTCGTATAAGACTAGAAAACCTTAAAAAGCCACTTTAAAACTTTTTTAAATATATATATATTTTTTATTTTTAGTGAAAATTTTTTACTTTAGTTTAAATAATAATATTTTTAAAATTTCTCTCGTTACAAAAAATAAAAAACATAAAAACAAATTGACCAAAAAAGAAAAAAATCTTATAAGATAAAAAAGGCCTTAAAAAATCACTTTAAGGCTTTTTAAATTTTTTCCCCAATTTTAAGTGAATTTTTTTCAACTGTAGTTAAAACAACTATACTTTTAGATTTATTTATCACGATAAATCGGATAAGTAAAAACAATTAGACTAAAAAATAAAAAATTCAAAAAAGACAAAAAAAAGTCACAAAATAGCCACAAGAAAACCTATCCTAAATAGTAACGAAACTCCACGAGGCATCAGACAGATTAAGATAATTTCCACCCATTTCAATCAACAATAAAATTTTTTTAACCAAAAAAACAATAAAAGAACTTATTTTAAAAATATTTTTCATGTGTAAATCGAAAACTAAAAAATAAAAATAGGAAAATACATTTTTTATAATTTTTTTACATAGAAAATAATTTTTTTAAAAAATATTTTAAATTAAAATAAACAAGTCTAAATGTCACATCAAGTTATTCTATCTTGTCATATAAATGTTTAAAAATGATGTTTTTAAAGATTTTTAATATATTTTTATACTTTGATTAATTTTTTTTTGCTTTTATAATTACGAAATCTAAAATTAAAAAAAATCTTGAGCATAGTTGAATTTTTTTTTATAGTGAAAATGAAAAGTTCACATGTTCACTGCAAAAATATTTTATTTTGTATCTTTTGATATTTTTCTACCCATTTTGATAAACAAATCTCTTATTCTTAAAAAAAGAAAAATTTAAAATAAAATGATATTAAAAACCCTCTCAGCCATTTCTAAAAACCTTGTCTGTCTGTCTCTGTCTCTGTCTCTGTCTCTGTCTGTCTGTCCCTCGCTCTAAAACCCTCGTCAAAATTAGGGTTTTCCCGCCTTTTCACTCTGCTCTTTTCTACTGAACAACAAATCCCAATCTCAGCTCACTTCTAGGGTTTCAGACAAACCCCAAATCAACGATGGTGTCCCCTAAGCAACTCCTATCCACCATCGAGTCGTCCCTCCTCGGCCCAACCCCTCCGACGCCTTCTCAGAGGTTGGAGCTCGTGCACGCCATTCGCCACTCTCTCCCCTCTCTCCAATCCCTTCTCTCGTACCTGGTATCATGAAGTTTTATCACAAAATAGAACCTTTAATCGCACCTCAAATTTCTTATTTCATTATTGTGATGTTTGGGAAGTTCAAATACTTAATTTTTGTTTTGTTTTTGGTTGTTTGGCAGCCTCCGAAAGCCTCGGATCGAGCTCAAGTCGAGTCGAGAGAAGTCAGGCTTCCGGATTCTTCCCCAATTTCACTTGATGATCAGGATGTTCAGATTGTCAGTTCCTTTCACCTCTAACTCTTGCTTGTACACTTACTTGATATGATTGCACTTTTAATCAAGATATCACCAAGGGCGGCCTGATCATTTTTGGGTTTTAGGCGAGGTTTGAAATGCAAAATTATTAATTAAATTTCAGTAATTAAGTTATATATATATATATATATATATATAAATAAACTTAATTTTTGTTTTTTTGGGACATAGTTGATTTGAAATAAGATTTTATTAATTTTAATTTACCGTTGCCTATTTTATTTGTGGGCCTAATAAATAATATAATTTTTGAGCATATTCAATAAGAATTGTTTCTAAAATTTATGTATAGTAGTTATAATATAAATGCTTTATTATACAAAATAAATGATATTTTTTTAAAAACTTTGCAGGTATGAATTATATTTTATCATTGATATATAATTGTATATACCATAAAGGATTTTATAAATTTGGGGGCCTTGGCCAAATTGGAGCACTAGGCAATTGCCTAGTTGGACTAACATGTAGCCACCGTGGATATCACCGTTAGATATTTTGTTGGTGTTATATTCATTGCATGTTGCAGTTTCCTTTTATTTTTATTTTTAATTTTTGTAAGTTATTCAAGATATTCAAATGCTCTATTTAAGGAGTTATTGATTTCATATTGTAGGGTTCTTTGGGGGAAAATAAGCAAATATGGGAGAGGAGAAAATTTTCGAATTAATCAGTAAAACGGAACGGAAAGAGAGCAATGATTTGGGGAAGGGGAAGGGGAAGGAGAAGGCTAGCCAATATCAGAGTATAGGCAGTAGGAACACGTAGGATCAAGGATCAATGAGTTAATGAATCGCCCATAAGAGTGAGGCTATCCCTCCTATTTATAACTTTATGATAGAGCTATTAGGATTGAGACGAGACTCTTAAAAGATATCATCAGATCATGAAATCTTATCTGAATATCTCAAACTAGTGTTCTACTCATAATTGGCTAGGTCAACCTATGGTCACCTAGTGGGTACTCGACCCACTCGGGTCGATTGACTCCGGGTCACTCGAGTGACTCGAGTAGGTGGGCTTAGGGTTCTCCATGGTTTGACAGGATCCTTTCTTTAGCCATCAAGTCACATGTCTCCCAATATTCCATTGCGAACTTCGTATAATGCCATTAATCGTATTGTCTCTGGGACATCTCGTTGATTCTCTGCGGAACCTATAGTCTAAGCTATATTATCTCGGCCATATAGTCAGCGGTCGGTCGCATAGTCTGTGCTATGCCCATACAATTTTTATAGCTTGAGCTATATCCACATAGGCTGTGCTATGCCCTATTATAGTCTATGCTATACTCACAAAGTTTGTGCTTATGTGTATGTCATAGTATGCACTACGTCTTGGCGTCCATGTAGTTAAAGATCCAGGATGACCTGGGTTTGGTCATAGATACTCGCCCTAGGCTATTTTGAATTACTCGAGTTATTCAAATCACTCGAGCTACTCGAGTCATTCGAGTTATTGGAGTTGCCTGAGGTGCTCACTTATGTTCCTTTGTGTTGTTAGGCCATTCAGGAAGATTGTACCCCGTGTCACTCGTCCGAGCAACCTGACTTGGACAATTCGGCTAGTCGATGTGTTAAATAGCAATCGGATGTAGCGAGGAGATCGAGTAAGTATCCGAGCGACTCGTGAGCCTTGACAATTCCATCATTCCATGTTACCTTAGGACAACACTATCACAACTCGGCCTCATTCTGAGCTCCTGGGCCTGCGTTACTCTACCGGGGGCATTTGAGTCATTTTCGCTTGTTGCGAGGTTTTAGGGGGTACTTCTAGGGGGATCCTTAATTCCCTTGCGTTGTCTTCCCTTCGGCGTCGATCTCCTGTAGCCGTTCGTCTTATTCCATCTTACTTCCTTCAGCTGAGTTACTCACCTGAGTGACTCGGTCTTATTATTACTTATTTCATATTTTGGAGAGCAGCCTCTACTCATATTAATGAAGGGCAAGGGACTTAATTGGTTTGGTAACTTGAACCATTTCATTTTGAATAAACTGATTCAAATCAAAATTTGTAAACAAGTTAATTGGAACTGTTGCAAGGGTTGAGTGGAACAGATTTTGAATCTTTGATTTTAGGATCACAATTTGTTTTCTAATTTTGTGAGTGAATTGATTGTAAAATTACACAATTCACATAATTGGGACAGCCAAAATGGTCTAAGTACTTTTCTTGTCCGAAAGAGAATTGTGCCTGACGGTGACTTGCCAGTTAGGGAGTCATTAACGATAGCTGATACTGGTATCATATTCATAGTATTGCAGTTTTTTGTTGCTGATTGTTTAGCAAGTTGTTTTGTTATCTTGTCCTGTCTTGGCTGACAGCTAAATATGTCCCGACTCCTGCATGACAGGGTTTTGCCTTGCCTTCGTAATTCTTAGGTTGTGCCATTTCAGCTATACTCGGTTTGGTTTACGGATGAATGTAGGAAAATAATACGAATTTTAAAATTTTATATGTGAAGATTTCTTATTATTCTGGTATTTGAGGTAAAAACACCATTCAAATGGCTTGGTACAATAATTTGCATTTGTGCATTATATTTTAGGGAAACAATTCAATATAAAATGCATAAGATTCAATGCTTTACTCTCTTTATTTTTTGCAATATCTCAGGCTTTGAGCTTCACCAATCACCTATGAAGCATGGGTAATTTTAGAATGGAGTTGTGTCTGTACCATAGTTCTGAGTATTGTACCAGATAGTGTACCGGTTTTCCTATTGATACAATACGTACCGGTATCGGTGAGATACCGGGTACTATTTGAGATTTATCGCTATACAATATTATATCGGTTTTTAAAAAAAATAATGTTCAACAATAAATAATTTAATATAACATAAATATTTATCTAAAATTATATTTTAATAATTAGTCAAAATTCATCTTGATTCTCATTATTTATAATGAGATAACTAATTTTAAAGTAATATAAATTTAACATTTAAATTTTTTAATAATGAGTTAACGTTGATTAACTCTTTCTTTATATTATATTTGAAGCTTGAATTAGAGTATAGAAATAAAAATAAAAAGTAAAAACAAAAAAATAAGCAACAAATATTTTTTTAAAAATTAATTGTGGCTGGTATGCATTGGTTATTTTGACCAATACGAAACAAAGTAATTGGCGTTCTGGTTTTGCTCTAAATCGGTATGTACCAGCTGGTACGATACGATATTGACAACTATGATCTGTATCGGATTAATGCTTGTGGATGCTTGCGGATAAGTATCTAATACTTCCTATTTGTATGCATAATTTGGAAATAGATTTTTCTTTATTTTTGAAGCATTGGATAACTCTAGGTCATTATGGTATTTTTTATTTCTTTGCATAGCATTAGAGTACAATTGTTAGGAGTAAATAGAAGAATAGTTTTCTAAGACTTTTCTTGCTTTTTAGAGATGAATAAAATATCGAGATTGAAGTAGTATCATCCTTTTTTAGAATTTCTTGAATTGAAATCATTATTGTGTCATTCGAGTGTTTCTTATTTATACATATATTCTTCTTAGAAAGTGAGGATTATTGAGAGAATATAATGATAGTAAGATTGGATTTAACAATTAAAAAAATGAACGTTTGGGCAAAATTTTTGCATATAAGACTCCAGTACTAAAAGGAAAAAGACGGGTGTGAACTGTGAACTATTCTATCATTTTGATATAACATTTTAGACTAGATATTGAAATGAAACTTACATAGACAAACTTAAAATCGGAAAGTGAGGCTCCTAAACTAATACAATAATTCCTAAACATTAAAATTTATTTGAAAAATACAATGCTCACCCTTCTTCAGCTTATGTGTGATATAATACTAAAAGTTATATATATATATTTATATATTTTTACAAATATATCCTCACTGTACCCATATTGCCGTTTCTAGGTTTTTTCCTATTGTCTCCTCCGCATCCGTATCCGTGCTTCATAGCCAATCACCGGTTTTTGTATGAATCTCGAGGCGTCTTTCTGAACATAAAAGCAACATTTTTTTTTGTTTTTTCTTTTTCTTTGATATTCTGCATTGAAAATGCAGCCAGATAATATATATTTTATATTTTTCATGTGAGCTATCATTCTTTGCGTTTATATATATATGTATGTTCTTAATTTTTTCATTATTTGAGCCTTAGACCAAAGTATTCCATTTTATTTGAAGTGATTATGTTGTTAATTTTTTGTTTATTCTTCTTTTATGCTGGGATCTTAGGCTTTGAAATTGAGTGATGATCTATACCTTAATGAAATAGACTCCGTGCGGTTGCTTGTTTCTGCCAATCAAGAGGTAGAGTTCCATTTTCTGCATTTATCCAGATTATTTGTTGACTTACAGTTTACGTGTTGATATTTTTTTTTAATTTTTTCCCTTCCTAGTGGGGTTTATTGGGAAGAGAGCCATTGGAGATTTTGCAACTTGCAGTAGGGCTTTGGTATACAGAGAGAAGAGACCTAATAACAGCGCTTTACACACTGTTACGGGTATCCCTGCTTCCCAAATCCGGCGTCACAATTTTCTTGGGTTAAAGATTTTGTTTTCTTCTTCATGTCTTGCTTATTTGTTGCCTTTCTTAATGGTATTTTCTTCTTTTTGGATCGATTTTGCAGGCCGTTGTGCTTGACCAAGGACTTGAAGCTGATCTCGTGACCGACATTCAGAAATACCTGGAAGATCTTATTCATGCTGGGCTTCGACAACAATTAATTTCTCTCATAAAGGTTGTTACCTTGGCTGCTCTGTTGTTCACATTCTGCCTCCTGGAATAAAGTGTTATTAGTCTACGAGGGTGTCCGAGTAGGTTGAGGTGCTTGGCTCAGGGACCCGGCATTTTAACATGCATGTGGTTTGCTGTTGATTGGGTTTCAGTATGGATCAAAATTAGGGCTGGGGATACTTTAATGTTTCCTGGAGGAAAATGATGCTTCTACTGGGCAATATTATGGTTTTAATAATGTTATTCTTTGAGTTATCTCGTTCTGGCTGTAGGTGTTAGATTTATATATTTATTTTCAGTTGGTTTTAGAAAAGAGGGAAAACTTATTCAGTTGACAAGCTGTTAAGAAGCCTAATTACTATCAAAGAGCATATCTTTATCAATTCTAGGAGCTTTAAGATATGTTTGGATCTTGGAATTTTGGGATGGGAAATGAAAAGGTAAGGAAAAAGACAAGACAGGAAAATTAAAATAGAAGCTAAATTGTTTTCTTTTGCTTGGTTGAGTTAGAAAAATGAGAAGAAAATGAATAGGCCTTTGTAAAAAATTCTTTTTGTTGCTTGGTTACCCCAAAAAATTGAAAATATATTATTTCTTTCATTTCCATTTGTTTTCATTTCCTTTGATAAGTCCAAGATCCAGTCACAACATTAGGGTACCAAGTGATAGGGACTGTGGATTTGTTGATGCATAAATTCTTTGGGCTCTTTTGTTTAACAATAGTGTGAATGGTAATTATTTTTGTCATTGTTTTTCTTCTTCATGGTGTTTTTACTATTATTTCTCCACATCAGGGATTTGAAAATTAGGGATGAACCATCAATTTTGCTGCTTAGTTATTCACAGTTTTTTGGAGCATGGAACTTGTCTCATTGGTTACAATTTGTGTTGGACATGATTTTATAGTTGCTAACCTGTGATTTAATAAAGACTAGGCGATCTTAATAACCTTTGAACTTTGTTTCATACATTCGTAAAGTCGCTGGTTTTTTCATAATATTTCCACATCGTGGAGACTTTTTAGGCCTAGCCCGACAAAATGTCCAGGGAATGGATTATTTATCTAGCTTGCACAAAGATTGTTCAATCTAGTTTGTCTGGCACTTGTATTAGAGAATAAAATTGAATTGCAAAAAACATAGGATTTCTCTTGGAGGCTTCTAACAGGATTTTAAAACATTAAAAGTAGATGTAATGTTTAGCGAATAGTTGATGTGAAAAAACCTCAACTATTTTGAAGTCCATCTTGTCAAAAACAAGTGGAACTGTACATGATGGAATTTGTTTGGATTTTTTGTTGTCAAGGGGGGAGTAATGCAAGTATATGGATTGAAGGTTATTCTCCTTGTTAACCTGAGTAGTTAGAATTCTCCCTGGTTACTCTCCTTGATTTTGGAATCTTTGTCTTTGTTTTTGTCTTGATCCTTTTGCGAAGGTTTTGTTATTTCCTCCTTGTAGGGAGCTTCTCTCTCTTTTCGTAAGGAGTTCTCCCTTTTCCCAGTTGCATTTCCTTAGTGGTCCTTTTTAAAATTCTTACTTATCAAAAGAAGTTATTACTTCTCAAGTTGTTTAGAAGTAAGTACTTTAGTATCTTTGAAGGTTTGAAAATTGTGTAATTTTAAATTACTTTAGTACTTTTCTTGCTTAATTGGGCTTTGTCCTTGAATCACTTTTAAATGTTCTTGAAAATGTTTTAGAATAGTTGGGATACTTTTATTTATGGTTGAATTTGTCACGACTCAAACCAGGGCAGGCCCATAGATGGTGTGACTGGCCAGTGACAAGGTTGGTATTAAGAGTAAGAGTTGATAACAAGTTATACCCCACAACTGTAGGATGAACTTCCATAATTGGTAACAGAATTCGTGTGTTGTGCTTATGTGTTATAATTAAAATTTGACTAAGCTGCAAAATAATTTGTGTGTATACCATGTTAGACTCCAAAATTCATAAACTCTACGATGTATATAGACTCACCTTAATTGCTTAAGACTTGGTGAACTTCAAAGAGGTTGCTAGTAGGTAGATTAGCTGTTTGACTAGGAGGAAACTGCAATCCATGCTGATAGAAGGTCTTGGGTGATCTTGAATCACTACCCGGTTGCCATGCCAGACCCTTCGGGTTTGGGTTGTGATAGAACTGGTGTTATTAGCCCTTTCAAATGGCTTAGGCTAAGAAGCATGGGCTTTTTAAATAAAGTGGCATGTTCATGTAGAAAACGTGTTGGACACTAACACTTGTCAAACAGTTCCGGCATGTGTCGGACGCTTGTCTAAACGTGTCCTATTATTATTATTATTTTTTTAAAAATAGACACGGTAGCTACAATTTTTTTTTTGGGGGTGGGGGGGGAGGACGCATACGTGTCCATCACTTTAAACACATGAATTATTTTACAAGTTTGGAAGAAATATTTTGCAATCAAATGATAAAATGAAAGCAATATGTTTTTATACCTATTAATCCCTTATTCAAAATTTTCAAGTTTATGAATTCTAGATCTCAATACTTCTAATTCGCATATGAAATAAAATTTCAACACATATTAGATCTTGTCATTCAAACTTCTTTCTAGCACATAGAATATGAAGATGATTTCTTACTTTTTCGATATTTGGAACATAAATATCATTGTGAGGTAGAAAGTTGAGTAATTATTTTTATGAATGCATATAAAAGAAATCGATTGATTGATGTGTCTCAACCATGTCTTGTCCTGATTTTTCTTGAAATGCCATGTCAACATGTTCATATAGCATGTGTTCATGTTTGTTGGGGCTGAGGTTTTAGAGTGTGTCATTCTCACTTTTTTATGTGTTGATACGTACTCTTTATCAACAGATCAAATGGTTGAAATCTTGAAAAGCACTGCACCACAATCACAAGCAAATCTGGTTTGGAGTTTCACCTACCTCCCTTGTCTGAAGAGTTGATAGAGTGGATTCAGTTGTGGTTCTACAAATTTAAATGTCTAAACCACAGTGACATGACGTTGAAAAGCTTCTTAACACGCGGTCCTTACATACAACATACGGCTGGCCTACTTAATAGTAACTTATTCATGATTCTTCGATTCCACATAAAAATCAACAAACCAGCCAAGATTTACCAGCTGTTTATTTTTGTGGATAAGACTTCCAAATCTCCTCAGTGATCTACTTTCTGATTCATTTGAATTCTGTGGTCCCAACCTGTGGCCACAACTGTTTTTATTCCAGAAACTTATTTCAAAAATTACTTTATGAGTGTACCTTACTATTGCTAGCACTGAGTGGTAATTTTCAATATTTTTGGAGTCTTTGGAGGATATGATACAATAGGGTAAACCGTAAATAATCTGTGGAGGATACAATAGATTTTTTTGAGTCTCATTCTTTGTTTGCTTCCTTTTTGTGGTGGTTTTATTGCTTTCCTCCTTTTGTGGGAGTTTTCATTCTCCCTTTTTGTATGGGGCTTTCTCTCCTGTATACGGGTGGTGTTCCCTTAATGCCTCTTTATAAATTTTTACAAAATATAAAAAAATTTAATCTTTTTTGGCTTCTTTGGTATAATTTTGTTATTTGTCAACTTTAGGAACTCAATCGAGAAGAACCATCTGGTTTGGGTGGACCTCATTCAGAGCGCTATGTTCTTGATTCAAGAGGTGCTCTTGTTGAACGGCGAGCAGTCGTTTGTAGGGAAAGACTGATAATTGGCCATTGCCTTGTTCTTTCTATTTTGGTTGTGCGGGCAAGTAAGTTACAAAAAAACCACTACTTCCTGCTTATACCTTGTTTTAGTTGGTTGCATGTTGAAGGTGACCTTATGGTAGGTTCAGCAATTTTCCAGCTGATAATTAAATTGTGCCTTTTCTGGCAAAAAAACTTGTCTTTATTTTTTTTAAAAAAAATTGAAAATGCTCTCTTTCCACATTTTCATCTTGAAGAATTCATGTATTGAGTTGACATGAATTCCTGCAGGTTCTGCTAACATTTGACTCATAAAACCTAAAAATTCAATAGGCTTTGTTTTTTATTTGCTTCAGATGGGGCGGGCATCATATGTGCAGCATTTTCTGGACTGTCTACAACGTATTCTGATTGGATTCTTTCAGCTGGTTATCTGGATGTTCTGTTACCGATCAGCATGAGGGAAAAAAATTAAGGGAATGTTGATAGCCATCACCATTGTCATCATTTTTTTCGTGGTCAACTCCACTCAGTGCAGAATTAATATCGACTACTTATTGTTGGGCAAATGAATTTTTTAGGGTCCTGCTCCTTATCCAATTCTTGCAATCATGTTGTTTTCCACAACCTCATTGCTTTTGTAAATTTTGCACTTCCGGCAAAAAATCAAACTACTCTTGATGGCATAGTTGTTGACTGGCTAGAGAGTCGTTATCCAATTTGGAAATTTTCAATCAAGCTCAAAGGCCCGACGTGAGTGAACAAACCTTTTTGGTCCAATAAGTGTCATTGGTAATTATTTAATTTATTAGGAATTATTTATGAGTTATTTAAGTTATTATTTAAGATATTTTTATTATTTCCTTTTATGTTAGGTTTACTTATAAATAAGGTAGTTATCTATGTAATCATAAGTTTTGATTAACAATATTAACTGTATTTGAGAATTAGGGCAGTGGTTCCTTATGTGTTCCCTCTCTCTCTCTCTCCTTATCCATATTTTGATTCTACATCAATTGGTATCATACCCTAGGCTCGAGACCCGTTGTCTCCTATTCTTCTTCGATTAAACCCTAGTCGAACTACTAGTCTCCTTCGAACGTCATCGTCAACCATTGTGAAACAGGTATGCGAACCCTTTACTTGTTGCTGCCATCTCTCTCAGCAGTAAGGGGAAAGCTTGGCATCGCAAGCTATTGGTGATTATCACAGCAAACACCTAAAGCTTTGCTGCACTATGAACCTCTACCAACATTTACTCGTACACCGGCAATACATCGCGCGACCCATTGTTCCACCCATTGTGCTATCCATCGCCACCTCCTCTCTCCTTCGCTAGCCTTCTCGTTGACGCTCGTCTCTCCCTCTTTGTCGAAACCCTAGCAAAACCCTCCCTCCTCGTTGAAACCGTAGCACACTTCTCCCATCGCTGAAACCCTAGAACACCCCTCCCCCTCCCGCTGAAACCCAAGCGCACCCCCTTCCTCATCGAAACTCTGGCACACATGTTCACCTCTCGCCAAAACCCTAGCGCACCTCCATCCGCCCTAGCTATCTCTATGCTTGCCCCAGGAAACGCTAATTTCTCGCATTAGCTGTGAGGAAGATGACCCATTTGAATAACTTGTCCCGTTCTTTAGTTGACCCGATTTATACATTTGTCCATCCTTAACACCTTCACCCAACCCGTTTTTTTCCTTGACCAAGAGACTAAGGCCCACCCTTCACTCAAACCGAACCAAGACAGTAAAAAAGAAAAAGAAAGAGAGAAAATCTCTGCCCAACCCATTAATTCAGAATTGGGACTTAAGCTTATCAAGCTCACTTAATTCCAGCCACATCCGACTAGTTAGTTCCCTTTTTCTAGCCAACCCATCTTTATACCTAGCCGCTCCACCCGCTAAACCTAACCCCACTTCCACACAAAAACAACTGCAAAAAAAAAAAAAAAACTTTCTTCCTTCCTAGCCACAACCATGGTTACCAATATTGGGTTGAATATCGGAGTTGAAACTCTAGATTAAGAACTGCAAAAAATGCGAAGAACTCAGACGCAAGCAACAAAAGATATAACACGAAAGCTAGTCATGCTAGAAAAAATGGTTGCCACCTTTCTAAAACATAGAGGAAAGAAAGCGGCTACTATTGGTGTAACTTTCGGTGCTCATCCACCATACTCTTTTGTGAACCAATTGAAGATAGAGGATCTTTGACTGAATGAAGTAGACAAAGATGCTAAGTTGGAGGTCTCAGACTTTAATGGTGATCATGATCTAGGGTATTCTCTGATTGATTGCATAGTTTAGAGAGCTTTTTCTGTTGGTACAAAATGGCTGAGGAAAACAAGTTACTTTTTGCTAAAGAAAAATTGAAAGGAACAACTATAATTTGGTGGATTTAGTATCAACGAGAGTACTATGCAGCTATTTATGCATGAACAGATATGAAGGTTGCAATGATCTGTTATTATTTTTCTAAGTTACATGCAACGAGCTCATCTGCAATTTACTAAGTTGACACATGGAAGTAAGTCAGTTGAAGAGTATGCTAGATTGTTCTACAACTTGGCTACTAGATCTGAGTTCCTGTGGAATGAAGACGTCGTGATTTCTATGTATTGTCAGGGCTAGAATCCATAAATCTCTTGTGGCTTAGCTGCTAGTAGACTGTACCTCATGGCAGATGCAGTCCAAGTAGTCCTTTAAAAGGAAGAAGAGGTCTAGAAAAAGGCTTTAATGCATTCCCCAGCGGAATGCTTTACAAGGAGTGAGGGCTTTTGTGGAGCCCAGTCGTAACTTCTCTAACTACATTCCCATGCTACTCCCATTCCTTCCCCGACTACATTTTGAGGTAATTTTAGCAAATGAGAAGAAAGAATACTACTATAGCAATTGACAATAAGGCTTAATGCCTAACGATGAATTACGTGATATATATATGAATAGACAAAAACCCTAATAATTTAAAAGGGACTAAACTACCCTTTAGCTATATCTAAAATAACAAAAATACATTCTCATATGCCCCTTAAACTCAAGATGCGAGCTCCGAGATTCGCAAGAGTTTGTCCAGCAAAAAACGAAAGTGAGCTACAAGGTGAGTCTTCGTGAAAAAAAAGAGTAAATTGTAAGGTGGACGAGACAAATAGTAAACGAGTAGTACCCAGCTGAATGCAGTGATGAACAAAGTTGTAATCAATTTTAATATACTTCGTACGCTCATGAAACACAGAATTATGAGTGATCTAGATGACACTCTTATTATCACAGTATAGAGATGCAAGAGAAGTAGATGAGACACCCAAGTTAGAAAGAAGTACCTAAGCCAGACAATTTCAGCAGTAGCATTCGCCATAGCATGATTATTCAGCCTCAACAGTGGAATGCGCAACCACAAACTGTTTTGTGCTCTTCTAAGAAATAAGAGTCATCGAGAAAGATATAAAATCTAGTAGTGAACTTGCGTTCAGAAACATCATTGGCCTAGTCAGCATTCGCAATACGCCTGAAGAGTTAATGTGGAAGCAAAGAAAAATTAAGTCAGACACTACTTCCCACCCAAATTCGGACGAAGAATCTTTATAATGATAGAAAACTGTGTTTGAACTAGAGTGAAATATGCGGTAAATAGGAAAACAAATCACACTTGTGAGACATAAGATAGACCCAGCAGAACTGATTATAATCATCGATAAAAGACGCATAATAGACTCAGCCGCCCTTGGTGGTAATTGGGGAGGGACAACCCTACACATCTGTATGAACAATAGTGAAACGAGAGGTAGAACTAGACGTACTTTTATTAAAAGATGAAGCTGGTATTTTTGTAAGTTTATAACTACTGCATTCAGAAATATAATTGACATACATTTTGCCTAAACTACCAGATCGAACCAAAATTTTTAAACGATCACTAGATAAATGTTCCAACTGAGAATGTCAAATATAAAAAAAGGAAAAATATGATATAGCAACAGAGGAAGCCACTAGAATGTGCAAACTCTTCAGAAGGTATAAGTCACTAGCTATACACTCAATCTCAATCTGCTTCTTAGACGTTTGTTTTTAAAGAATACAACCAGTGGAGAAAAAAGGACATTAAAACCAGAATTAGAAAGCTGAATGGAAAAAAGGACATAAAAACCAGAATTAGAAAGCTAAATAATAGGCAGTAAATTAAAAGGGAATTGCGGTGTATAGAAAACATTAGGGGATAGATAAAAAGCATGACGAGTAGGGGACAATCGAGTCAATAGAAACAAGTATGAACAATGATAAAAGCAGAAGGGGAAACACAATTAGTAAGACTAGACAGATTTGATGTCATATGATGGGAATGACCAAAGTCAGAGATTCAAGTCGAGAGTGAAATACCTAAGAAGTAAGAATTGTGCGAATCTAAATGAGAAGTAATCATAGAAGTGCGTGACTGAGTCCATAAGAGGCAAGCATGGCTTGCAACTGATGAAACTGATCTATCAACAACTGGGATGGAAGAGATGTGGTGCCACTAGATGCAGGTGCAACAAGAGCAGCAAGAGGGCGATAGAACTGTGCAGGGTTATGCGAGGATGGATGAGAGGAAGGGTGGCCCTTTTGTGCTTTCTTAGGGAAGGCAGTCTTCTAATGGCCTTTTTTTTTATCGGCAAACACATTCACACACCCACTCCCAACCTTGCACTTGGTAAGGTTTGAATTCCCCACCTCTCATTTGGAAAAGCAACACCCATACCATTGGACCAAATGTCTCTTGGTCTTCCAATGGCCATTTTGGTGGCAGAACCACACTAATCCATTGCAACACCTGATTTTGGCTTCCCTGTGACTTGAATTAGATGAGGGGAGAGAGTTGGCAGTAGTGGAGGACGAGAAGTAACACCATTAACGAGGAGGGGGTGACAAATACTGACTGAGAGAGAACAGCCACTTGAGCAATCTTGAACTTACTCTCTTCTGTAATGAGTTTGCGAATAGCCCCATCAACGGAAAGCAATGGAGAACGATGAAGAGTAGCGCCACGAAGTGACTCAAACTGATCACGAAGGGCCATGAGAAACTGTACTAGCCTCTGCTTTTCTCAATATTGAAGATAACTATTAAATAGCTGCAAGTCATAAGGTTCCATAAGTGCCGATCTCAGTAAGTTGTCATTTCATTATAAAATTCTTGGATAGATTTGTCATTCTACTTGGAACTTCGAATTGCCATCTCCAACTCATATTGTTTGGAAAAATTAGAAGTATGGAGATATTCTGTAGATAATTCCACACATGGTTACTCGTTGTATACTTTGAGAAATTCATACCGATACTTGGCTCTATTGAGTTGTGCATTCTTCAATATCCTAAACTGCAATAGATGCATCATGCCCCTCAACCTTCGGTTCTGTAGGTCGAACGGTTGAGCTTGTTATGTAACCCCATCGCCTTTTTTCAAGAAGAAAGTTTTTCATAACATTGGACCAATAAGAATAGTTGGTTCTATTATGACGGATGCTAATAACTTGCAATTTATCTTCGAACATGTCAGAATCAGGCAACTAGTGATAAAGCAAACCATATCTTAAGCAAACAGGACCAACCAACCAGATCTCAAAAAAAGAAAATTTATAGGCAAAGGTGTGGATGCCAAGGCTGGTGAGAAACAATGGCAAAGATTCTGGCGAGGTCGTCGGTGCTGGTTGAGGAGGCCGGCGAGGTCCTTAGAGGTTACTGATGCAAAATAGAGGTTCAGTAAACCTCACGGTGGGTCGCTGATGCACAAAAGGTGGTCTATGGTTGGCGCTATGAAAGAAGGGCTCGGTGGTAGCTCGTCGACAGTCGACTAGGGTTTTGAACACTTTGTGGGAGGTTGAATGTAGGAGACGAGGGGTCAGCAAAGGTAGGAGTTGACGCGAAGGGTTGGAGAGGGGCTTTCAAAGGATTTACGGTTTTTGATGGGGCAACGAGAGAGCACCGAGGGAGAAAGAGATCGTAAGTTCATAGATCCGGGGTTTCGAGTTGAAGTTCA
>JAULJZ010160085.1:0-27072 GCA_032270985.1 Heliamphora pulchella
CTTCTGAAGATCAACTTGCCGACCTTTTCACAAAATCTCATCCTCCTGGTCGCCTCCGTGCTCTAATTTTCAAACTTCAGCTGACTTCGTCATCTCGTGTTTGAGGCAGGATGTTAGAATATTAGATTGATTTTATTCTCTATTTATTGTATTTTCTTTCTTATTTATTCCTATTCGCCTATAAATAGGCCATATATTGTACAATTTCAATATACATAAAATATACAGTTATTTTTTCTTCTCAATTTCTTCATTGGTTAAAATAAAATAATAAGTCATTTTATAATTTAGGTAGAAATTCTTAGTTATGTTGAGAAGTCATTCCTTCGAGCTGTGAGGCCGGGGCCACCTCATGCTGCTTCTGGGAGGCCAATGTTAACAACATCAAAATGCAATAATTTAGGAATTGAATTATCATTTTTTTAAAGATTTTTTTAACACGCTTTATTTATTTTTACGAAAAATATTATGATTAATATTGTTTTGTATTTAATTGTAACTTTAAAAATAATAAAGCTAGTAGATATAGTAGTGCTAAAATTTGTAATAACAGTTACGGAAAAAACAATTGTGGCGGTGTAGCTATAACCTCCGGACACTAAAAAGCTCTGGTCTCTAGGTTCTCCAACCTTTGACCCAAAACACTAAACCTCAATCGTAGGACTCCAGGCCCTAAGCCCCCGAAAGTTATTAGTTAAAGTTATTGTGTTTCGAATGTCTAGAAATTCTTTTTTTTCTTTTTTCTTTTTTGTCAAACTTCCTTCGCATTTGCCAGCCATCGTATTTTTCACTTTTAGGCCCAGTTTGGGATAATTGCTTATTTAATTTTAATTATTTTTGTTTTTAGTAAAAAATTTTTATTATTTAGTCAAATTATTATATTTTTTGACTTCTCTCATTTGAGACGAGCCGAAAGAATAAAAAGTTTTAATCAAAATATAAAAAGAGTTCAGAAAAGACACAAATAAGCCAAAATAAGCAAATAAGTCAAATTTTATGTTGCTTATTTTCATTTTTAGTGGATTTTTTTCAACTTTTGATAAAAAGAATTTACTTCTAGGTTTATCGAGACGATTCAGAAAAAATAAAAAAAATTAATTTAAAAATAAAAAAAGTTTAGAAAAAAAACAAAAATAAGCAAAATTTTCAACATCTAGCCCAAACAGGCCCTTATTTTCCATTGGCAATATGCATCAGAAAACAATTCTACAAAAATTGTACTTATATTTTAAACTTAATTCCTGAAATTCTTCCTTTCTTCCATCTCTTTTTTCTTTTAAAATAAAAGTGTATCATTTGATTTAGATAGAGTTTATAAACCAGTTGGAAAGCTCAACGGTCCCCTACGTAAGAAAAAAAACTATAGGTTAGGGATTCCTTATCCTGAGAATTTTGGCCTCATTCAGTTTTGGCTTAAAGGTGGTGTTTGGTATTGATAAAATTAATAATTTAAGGATTCTAATTTTTAATAGAAGTTGTGAATATTTGGTAAAGATTGTAACTTGTTGCTTTCTGATTATATATCATTCGAGCAAGGTTGATTTTTTTACATTTTTAACCAAAAAATTAAAAAAACCAAGTTGCTAATCAGGGCCTAAATAAGTATTGGCATTAAAGCAAGGATATGACATAACATTTAACCAATTTTAAAAAATTTAATTGAACAGTCTATTTTAAACTCAATTTAACTTTTCAACTAAAAACACAAAAGATTAATTTTTAAGCTAATTGCGGCCAAACATAGATAACATAATTCTTAACATTCTAGTTGACGCATCAAATAATTACATTATGTAGCATAACACTTAGCTCTGTTTGGATGAAAAAAATGTTTAATGAAATGATAATATGATTCTTAAGAATCAAATACCTAAAAATCTGAATAACTGAACTTCTATTGAGATATTTACTGAAAAATAATTAGGTATTTTCACACTATCAAGTGATATATGTTTTTGACAAACGAGAAATCGCGCGATACATAATAAGTGAGTTTATTTGTCTTTCACTTAGCTAAGAAAGATTGTTTAATATTGTTGCATTTTTTTATTAAACAAAAAAACTTATATAAATAATGTCATAAACTATTAAATAATTATTTGCTTTAGTTGCTTTCTGATTATATATAATATTTAGACAGAAGATTAGATTATATATCTCATATAATTATATTTTTTTGTTTGAATTCAGAAAGTGATAAGAGAATTATGCATCTATTGAATAACTAATCTCACAAAATGTAAGATATACAATGTTTAATAGAATATAATATTAATAATCTATTTATTATTAATTCCAAAAAATTTTATTAAATAGAATTATATTTCTTTTCATTATTAATCCAATCATTCAAACATAACCTAAAAATATTACTAAAAAAGCAAAATTTATTGCAAAAAACTCAAAAAGCTCATTTGGAGAGACCAATCGTGACAACTTTAAATTCATAGCCATGCGTTTACTTTCCCATGACGTTGATTCGCAGGCTATAAAAAAATCATAAATGTCATTGTCAATTTTGACAACTACTAATTACCTAAAAAAAAATTTGACAAATATTTCACTGTTACATTACAATTTGATATTTTTGTAGGTGGGTCGTTGCCTATTAACATATAAATTTTGAATAATAAATACATAAATAATTATGAGTCAAGCCACTAAGGCAGATAACTTGAGTAAGTCAATAGTAAAAATAAGGATGAAAGAAAGTCAATGTGAAATTTCTAAAGATGAGTACGACATTTGAGCTACTCGTAACAAGTAATCGAACCACTCGAGTACACCCGAGCTACTCGGGTACACTCGACCCACTCGTGAATAGTCGACCTACTTGGGTTCAATTCGAGCTACTGTGGTAGGCCTGAGCTACTCGGGTAAGCCCGAGCCATTCGGGTACAGACGCGCTACTCGGACACGATTGATCCACTCTGGTACATTTTACCCGCTCTAATACAGTCGGCCCACTTGGCGATCGAGCCACTTGGCTCCCCTTCTTGAGCGAGTGGTTCAACCTACATGATATCTCGGGTTACTCAAGTACAGAACTCCATTTTAGCGACAAGAATTATATCTTCTTCTTAACTACATGATTTAAACAGTACATCCACTCGAGTCACTCATGACCCGAGCTACTCACCCCTCTAGTAACTCGGGTACAATACTTCTACTCATAACTCAAGTCACTCATTACCCGAGCTACTCACCCCTCCAGTAGCTTAGGTGTAATACTTCTACTCATAACTCGAGTCACTCATGACCCGAGCTACTCACCCCTCCAGTAGCTTTGGTGCAATACTTCTACTCATAACTCGAGTCACTCATGACCCGAGCTACTCGCCCCTCTAGTAGCTCGGGTGCAATACTTCTACTCATAACTCAAGTCACTCATTACCCGAGCTACTCACCTCTCTAATAGCTCGGGTATTCTTCCACTTAACCGGTGTCGACTACTCTAACCCAGGTACTTGGGTGATGACATAAACTACTCAGTCCACTGGTGACTTGAATATGAACTATGAAGAGGGTTAAGCATTTGAATCAAATATTCCTTAACTTGAACTAATTAATAAAGAAGAAGCAAGTTGATAGGCCCAAAAGACTATCCCACATAAGTTACTCGAGTCACCCGAATTGCTAGAGTGGGCCAATTTTACTCTATCAGTAAATCGGACATACAACTCCAAGTTACTGAAGTTACAAGAAGACCCAGACTTGACATACTCGAATTACTGGGGATCCAAGCAGCTGGGACCTCTATAACTTGGCCAACTAATATTGCTGCTTATCGTGCAGAGGCACAAGACATTCCATAGCCCAGACTATGAAGCGTAGCCCTGACTACGAATGAAGACATTCTATAGCACAGACTATGAAGCGTGGCCCTGACTACGACAGTAGCTCTGACTACTTACCATGGTATAAACCGTAAAGACAACACAGACTGTATTATTTTCATGGCACATACCATGAAGATAGTACATAATGTATTATTGCCATGGCACAGACCATGAATGTAGCACAGACTGTATTATTACCACGACATGGGTCATAAAAACAGCACAAACTGTAGCATAGCTCTGACTACCTAATCATGATGACATAGCACCGACTATGTGGCTCAGTACAGACTGAACAGCCAAGATATAGTACAAACTATATGATTGTAGATTCCTTCGATAATCGAAAGACTGTTCCAGAGACAATAAAGATAATGGCAGTACAATCCTGCACGAGACGTTGGGAGACATGTGATTTGGTGGCTAAGGATAAGGGATTGTCGAGATACGGGACCCTCCCACTCGAGTCATTCGAGTGACCCCTGAGTCACTCGACTCGAGTGGGTCAGGTCACTAATTCCGAGTGGGTCGGGTGATCCACGGGGCATCTGGAGGCCGACCTAGTTGAGCTGGAGTAGAACACTACCTGGTCGATTTTTGGATAAAATCCCTTGATTTCCCGAGATCACCTTTCATGATCTAATTATGTTTCTTAAAGAGTCCTATCCCAATCCTAACATGACTCATCTGAGTGTTATAAATAGAAGGGATAATGATACTTCTGGGAATAATCAGATTTGAAAAGCCTAAACGATGTTCATGCTGCCAGTACTCCATGCTCAATTAGCTTTCTTTTTCACCCAACCTTATCTCTCTTCGTTCTGTGTTTTTTACTACTTCGCATATTTCACCTCTCCATTATTGTTTATTATTTATCTATTCCAAAAGGACCTTACATTATTTGGCGACTCTGCTGGAGAGGTGAATTTGTGAATGATTAGTACTCGAAGCGGGCCACATACGACACCGAAAGCAGTCATGTCAGAAGGTCATTCTCACAGTAATGAGCATAACGGCGCACCCACAGCAAAGCACCAGGATCACAGTAACAATCGCGATGATTTGTTATTGGACGCACTACAAAGCATCCAGGATGGCCAGACCAATATTCTGAATGCAATAGCAGGACTGCCGAATTCCATCCTAACTGTAGTAGTAAACGCCAATCGAGTGGACGGGCCAGTTGAGAAGATACCTGCGAAAGGAGCGCTTGCAGACCCACAGATGACCCCGGTGGGTCAGCAGCCACCAACGAAATAGATCGGGGCTCCAGCCCAGGTGACTCCGAAAACGATACAAGGATCAGCCAACCCCGATCCTTTCATGCAAGGAACCCAGGCCCAGTTTACTACGATCGCAGATGTCCAAGCAATGTTTCAGCAGGAAAGAATGAAGAGACAATTGCCATCCTTACCAGATTCGAATATTCAGCCGCCTTATTCACTGTATCTTTTAAGGGTGCCTTACCCCGAAGGATACATCACCCCAAAATTCATAAAGTTCGATGGAAGGAAGGAAAATGCTAGGCAGTATGTAGTCAGGTTTGTCGAAACTTTGAGAGCATATGGAGGAGATTATACATTGCGTTTGCGGGAGTTCTCAAAGTCCCTGACGGACAGGGCGTATAGTTGGTATGTCAATCTTGCACCAGGTTCGGTTATCACCTGGGAAGATATGGTCAACACAAACATGAAATACTTCCAAGTACACGAGAAAGTAACAAAGCTCTCCTTGGTTTGAGAAACGCAAAGGCTGGGAGATGACCTGCTCGAGTATGTCAAAAAGTTTTAAGATCTGGCTGTTAAATGTCATGACCTGATTAGTGAGTCCCACCTGATGCAGATGTGCGTTCAGGATATTCTACGAGAATATAGAGCTCATCTCATTAATCTTGGCCCTGATTGAAGCAGCTCAAAACCTCTGTAATACTATCAAGCTACCAGTTAAACCGAGCTCCTTCCACACTAACGTAGCATAAGTGTCAACAGCCTTTGGTAGACCCAAAGAAGGAAAGGCAAGAGAAAAATAAATCACCAAGAGAAAGGCTTATAAAGAAGAATGGAGTAACCGTTCAGATACTCGAAATAATGGCGCCAACTACTGGCTGAGAAAGATGAGGAGTCACAAGGACTAGGTAATAAGTGCACGCGCGCGATATTATATATATCACACGAGCGCATGGGGCAAAATGTTGGTTGGTCGTCGCCTATTAACATATAAATTTTGAATAATAAATACATAAATAATTATGGGTCAAGCCACTAGGGCAGATAGCTTGAGTAAGCCAATAGTAAGAGTAAGGAGGAAAGAAAGTCAAACGAAACTGCTCAAGATGAGTATGACATTTGAGCTGCTCGTAATAAGTAATCAAACCGCTCGAGTACACCCGAGCTACTCGGGTACACTCGACCTACTCGAGTACACCTGACCTACTCGTGAATGGTCAACCTACTCGGGTACAATCTGAGCTACTCTAGTACGCCTGAGGCACTCGGGTACGGTCGCTCTATTCGGACATGATTGATCCACTTTGGTACATTTTACCCGCTCTAGTACAGTCGGCCCACTTGGCGGTCGAGCCACTTTGCTCCCCTTCTCGGGCGAGTGGTTCAACCTACATGATATCTCGGGTTGTTCGAGTACATAACTCTATTTTGGCGATAAGAATTATTTTTTCTTCTTAACTATATGATTTAAACAATACATCCACTCGAGTCACTCATAACCCAAGCTACTCACCCCTCCAGTAACTCGGGTACAATACTTCTACTCATAACTCGAATCACTTATGACCCGAGCTACTCACCCCTCTAGTAGCTCAGGTGCAATACTTCTACTCATAACTCGAGTCACTCATGACCCGAGCTACTCTCCTCTTTAGTAGCTTGGGTATTCTTCCACTTAATCGGTGTCGACTACTCTAACCCAGGTACATGGGTGATGACACAAACTACTCATTCCACTGGTGACTTGAATATGAACTATGGAGAGAGTTAAGCATTTGAATCATAGATTCATTGACTTGAACCAATAAAAAAAGCAGAAGTAAGTTGAGAGGCCCAAAAGACTCACCCACTTGAGTTACTCGAGTCACCCAAGTTACTTGAGTGGGCCAATTTTACTCCATCAGTAAATCAGACATACAACTCCAAGTAACTCAAGTTACAAGATGACCCAAACTTGACATACTCGAATTACTGAGGATCCGAGTAGCTGGGACCCCTATAACTCAACCAACTAATATTGCTGCTCATCGTGCAGAGGCACAAGACATTCCATAGCCCAGACTATGAAGCGTAGCCCTGACTACGAATGAAGACATTCCATAGCAAAGACTATGAAGCGTAGCCCTGATTATGAATGAAAATATTCCATAGCACAGACTATGAAGCGTAGCCTTGACTACGACAGTAGCTCCAACTACTTGCTATGGCACAGACCATGAAAACAACACAGACTGTATTATTGCCATGGCACAGACCATGAAGACAGCACAGACTGTATTATTACCACGACACGGGTCATAAAGACAGCAAAGACTGTAACGTAGCTCTGACTACATAATCATGATGACATAGCACCGACTATGTGGCTCAGCATAGACTGAACAACCAAGATATGGTACAAACTATATGATTGTAGATTCCTCCGATAATCGAAAGACTGTTCCAGAGACAATAAAGACAATGGCAGTACAATCCTGTACGGGACGTTGGGAGACATGTGATTTGGTGGCTAAGGAAAAGGGCTTATCGAGCTACGGGACCCTCCCACTCGAGTCATTCGAGTGACCCCTGAGTCACTTGACTCGAGTGGGTCGGGTAACCCACGGGCCATTTGGTGGCCGACCTAGTTGAGTTGGAGTAGAATACTACCTGATCGATTTTCAAATAGAATCCCTTGATTTTTCGATATCACCTTTCGTGATCTAATTATGTCTCTTAAAGTGTTCGATCCCAATCCTAACATGACTCATCTAAGTGTTATAAATAGGATGGATAGTGATGCTTCTGGGAATAATCAGATTTGGAGAGCCTGAACACCGTTCATACTGCCAATACTCCATACTCAATTAGCCTTTTCCTTCGCCCAACCTTATCTCTCTTCGTTCTGTGTTTCTAACTACTTCGCATATTTCACCTCTCTATTATTGTTTATTATTTATCTATTCCAAAAAGGACCCTACAATATTTATGATATAATATTTTGATTTACATGATTTTTTTTATGTCATGCTTTTGAGATATATTGTAATACATGATTACAATTTGATATTTTGTTTATAGATATTGTAAACACCATTTTTGCAAAAAAAAAAATCTATTTCAATTCTTAGTTTGACAAAAACATAAGTTTATCTTTCGAAGAGTGAAATTTATCTATTAGTAAAATCTGAATGACAACAAAATTTATTCCAGTGAATTCCATTTGTTTTGCACTATTTTTTGTAATTTTGTGTATTTTTTTAGGTTTAAGTATTAGTAGCACTAATTTTATAAAAAAAATACCATTTGGTTGTTGATTTTTTAAAATTATTTTATTTTACTCCTACGGTGAAATCCTCTCTCCAATAAACGCCCCATTAGTTTTTCTTTGGCACTTTAAAAAGTAAATTTTATTAATTGAAAAAATTAACTTTTAAGTTATAGTGTACCGTTTTTTTTTTGTAAAGAAAAAGTCTATGAAAAGTTTAAATATTTTGTTTAATAAAATAATTATAATACTCTCAATTAAAATAATAACTTTACTCTTAAAAACAAAAAACGAAAACTCTGCAAACATCTCAACTAATATAGCTTAAAAGTGAAAAGTAAAGATTATTTTAGATATTTTAAAAAAATAAAAGGGATAATTACACTTACCTCTCCTGAGGTTTAAGCTTATTACAGGAATCTACCTTGTGGTCTCTGAAATTACACTAACCTCTCATGAGATTTAATTTTAACATCAATTGCACCCCAACTGTTAAAATTTTCGTTAAAATTTATCGGAAACCGCCCCTCCCACCCCAAAACCGCTCTTCCCACCTCACAACCACCGTTCCAACCCCAAAATCACAATTTCGTTGAAATTTGGGGTCATAATGATGGTTTGAATGGTGGTTTTTGGGTGGGAATGGTGGTTTTGGGGTGGGAGGGGCAGTTTTCGTTAAATTTTAACGAAAATTTTAACAGTTGGAGTGTAATTGATTTAAAATTAAATCTCAGAGGATGTTAGTATAATTTCAGAGACTACATGGGAGGTCCCTATAATAAGTTTAAACCTCATGAGAGATAAGTGTAATTATCCCAAAAAATAATTATAAATAAAAAAATCTCTTCCTCTTCTTTTTAAATAAAATTAAATTTGTGGGGGCGTAAACTTGTGTTGCAATCTCAACCACTCATATGGCTCAGCTAGTGGGGGAATTTGAGAAATTCAACTAGAAATAAATTATTATATATTTATAATTATAGAAGATTTTACGCTAATGCTTACCCTTCATTTGTTTCAAACTATGATATTTTCTGGTAACATTTTTTTAATTTATTTTTAATATTTGGTTAATAAAAATAATATAATTTTTTTATAAAAATATTTAACATCAAAAGAATAAAATTGATTTATAAAAAAATTAAGTCATTTTTCCATATCTGTGGTGATAGTGATGGTACTAGCGATAATGAAGATGGTACTAGCGACAATGAAGGCGGCAGTGCTAGAAGTGAAAGTAATGGCATCAATGGTGGCATCTAGGGGTGTCAAAACTAATAGTGCACTGTTGGGCTGTGTCTTATATTCTACCAGGTCCAAGTTTATTAAATTATTTTTGGTTTATATGTAATTGAGTTGGAGTGGAATCAGGAGGCCATTAGAATTCTTTATGTATAGGGTTTATAGTAATATGAGCTGACTTGAACTCTTTATGGTTTCTACGTGTGTGCCTATAAATAGGATACTAGTAGAGTCTTAGGGAGAAGATCGTGAGTAAGAAAATTGAAAGGTTAGTTGGTAGAGAGAAGGAAGGCGGGTTCTATACTCTTTTACATTCGACATAGTGAAATATTTTCTCTCTCGCTCGTGGACGTAGGTCAGTGTGGGCCGAATCACGTAAATTCTCGGTGTTAATTAATTTCTATTTTTTGTGCACTATTTTGCTTCTATTCGCATTCGGAGATTGGTATTCAAATCCCGACAAGTGGTATCAAATCTAACGGTGGATGATTCGAAGCCGTGGTGAGTAATCGAAGTAAGGTACAATTTTTTGATTTCGTATCATATAATCAAAATTGTTTATATAGGTACAAAAAAAAATAAAGGAAGAACCAGTGAGGCGCTGTTGTAAAAAAAATCGTAACGGCGAAACAATCAGAAGCATGGAAGTTTTCGCTGTTGCATTTTGTGACTTGTTAAATTTATTGATTTGGTATTATGCTGATTAAGGCATTGAAAGTGATTGTGTTTTGCGAAGATTTTTTTCGATTGTCGTGCATTGGAAGGTGATTCATGCTATTAGGAATTCACTAGTTGTTGAAGACTTGGTTTGGAAATTGAAAACCAAGAGTTTTTATCCTATGTGGTGAGAATCGAAGAGTGTTGATTTGGTAGGCACCAAATTAGGGAGAAAATCTTTAGGTGATTTGCTTTTGATTTGATCAAAAGAGTTTTATTTGGTGTGATTGCATACTCACTAGAGTTGTTTGGGAATTGCCTTGTTTTGGATAAATTGAATCTCAGCAGAGTCATGATTGTTGGGTTTAGATTTGATTAAAGATGTTTTGATCCAGTGTGGTGTATATGTAAAATCAACGGTTACAATTTTTTTTTATTATATCAAATTGTATATATAATAGAAAATTTTAAGATGGAGGTCTCTCTTAAGGTTTTTCAGTGCTGCGAATTCATCGGTATGATCAGATTTTTAGTTTTTGCACCATTTGATTGATTGGATAGATAGGCTTAGATTGGGATTGATCGGGTGTGATCGGGTAAATCAAGAGCGATCGGGTACAATCAGAATTGATTTGGACTGCATGGGACAAGATTTATATATATCTGATATTGTGACGAGTCTAGATTGTGGAGATTGTTAAACAAAAATGTAATGGTGTTGAAGAGTTGGGATTTCATGATTAAACCTTTTAACGGCCACAATGACTTCACCTTATGGCAGTAAAGGGTGAAGAATATATTAACGCGCGAAGGACTAATTAAGGCTCTTAGGAATAAGTTAGAGAAATTGAAAATGATGAAAGATGTAAAATGGGATGAGATGCGAGACTTGGCAACGATTCAGTTGTATCTCAATAATAGCACTCTTTAGGAACTCATCAATGAAAGTGATCTGGCGAAACACTAGGTAAAGTTGGAAAGCGGGTACAAGTCAATGATATTGACGACTCGATTGTCCTTAAAAAAAATAGCTATATGCACTTCAGATAATAGAAGAAGCGAATTTTATGGAGCACTTAGACTTGTTCAACAGGATACTGACATAACTGGATTCTATCGGCGTAAAGATCGAAGATGAGGCTAAAGCAATTCTCTTGTTGGTTTCTTTACCTTCATCATACGAGCATCTGAGGACTACATTGATGTTTGGGAAAGATACCCTTAGGTTAGATGAGGTTGTTACTGCTCTCATATCTCATGAAATGTTGAAAAAGAGGAAGAGTAACAGATCACAGGGAGAAGGCATTATGGTTGCATCAAGCAGTGGGGGAAGTCAGAGGTAAGGCAACAGTGAAGTAGGAGGAGTCTACGAAGAAAGGTTATTCCAAGTCGAGAGGTTATAAAGGGAAGTGCTACCATTGTGACAAGAAAGGTCATATGAAGAGGAATTGTTTAAAGTACAAGGCGAACAAGGGAAAAGAATAATCATCAGAGACAACAGTTATAGAGGGCTCCGATTATGAAGAATCAGAGGTGCTCACAGTTACTTCAGGTATGAGCAAATATGATTGGATATTATATTCTCGATGTTCGTTCCACATGTGTGCAGTCAGAGATTAATTTGATACGTATCAGGCATGCGATGGGGGTACTGTCAGGATGGCTAACATTGCAGTAAGCAGAGTTGTTGGTATAAGGACAGTACCATTTTGTAGGCTTGATGGGACCATTTTAATCTTGATTGGGGTTAGATATGTGCCAAATCTAAGGAAGAACTTGATTTCTTTGGGGATGCTGGATTCGAGAGGTTGCTGGTTCTTATCTAGAGGTGGAATTTTTTAGGTTTCAAAGGAAAACAAGGATGTATTGTAGGAACAGATGATTCACAACCTATACAGGCTCGTAGGGATTGTTATGACAGGTGGAGCTATTGCCAAACATCAGATGAGTAATATAGGTAGACGACATACACGAAAAAAGTGTAAGGGTGATCAGGGTAAACAACAGTTGCGAAAAAGCACATAGAATAGGTACAGGGGTACACGAAAGCAACGAGGTAATACAAATGCGCAGGTGAGCAAATCAGATGGTATGCAGATGCCGGCAAGATGTAAGAGCAATAGTTGTTAGATGTTCATAGAAAAGCTCTAGGCAACGAGACTAATACAACAGACGTGACAGACAGGTGTACACCTCGACAGAAGCGAGTCTCATTTTCTCTTGATTTGGTTAGTGGCGGTGATCTCTCTAGTTGTGTGCATAAAGGAGGAGAGATGAGGCCACGTTCTTCTACAAAGTAGTGAGCTTTGTGGGGCACCCAGGTTGGGGTGCGGGCCATACTATTTGGGTGTGGTAGGTCGACGACAATGACGACGAAAGAATCGACAGCGACGCTGGTTATCTTCAGGGTGGTTTGTAAAATTCAAGCCAAGGTGGAGATTGTTGAGCTATGTCTTATACTCTACCAGGCCCATGTCTATTATATTATTTTTTGTCTATATGCAATTGAGTTAGGGTAGAATTAAGAGTCTACTAGAATTCTTTATGTATAGGGTTTATAGTAATATGGGCTGACTAGAATTCTTTAGAGTTTCTACATGTATGCCTATAAATAGGACACTAGTGGAGCCTTAGAGAGAAGGTCGTGAGTAAGAAAATTGAGTGGTTAGCGTACAGAGAGAAGGGAGACGGGTTTTGTACTCTTTCACATTCGACATAGTGAAATATTTTCTCTCTCGTTCGTGGACGTAGGCCGGTGTGGGCCGAACCACATAAATCCTAGGTGTTAATTATTTTTTATTTTTTATGCGTGGTTTTGCTTCTATTTGCGTTCGTGGATTGGTGTTTAAATCTTAACAAGTGGTATTAGAGCCAACGGTGGACAATTCGAAGCTGTGGTGGGTAATCGGAGCAAGGTATAATTTTTCATTTCGTATCGTATAATCAAAATTATTTATATTCGTACAAAAAAAAAAGGAAGAACTAGTACGACGGTATTGCAGAAAAATTCTTAACGGAGAAACAATCAAGAGCACGGAAGTTTCCACTGTTGCATTTTGTGACTTGTAAAACCTATTGATTTGGTATTGTGCTTATTAAGGCATTGAAAGTGATTGTGTTTTTTGAATAATTTTTTTCGGTTGTCGGGTATTGGAAGGTGATTCACACCATTGGGAATTCACTGGTTATTGAAGACTTGGTTTGGGAATCAAAAACCAAGAGTTTTTATCCTATGTGGTGAGAATCTGAGAGTGTTGATTTGGTAGGCACCAAATTAGGGAGAAAATCATTAGGTGATTTGCTTTTGATTTGATCAAAAGAGTTTTATTTAGTGTGATTGCGTACTCACTGGAGTTGTTTGGGAATTGCCTTGTTATGGTTAAAATGAATCTCAGCAGAGCCTTGATTATTAGGTTTAGATTTGATTAAAGAGGTTTTGATCCAGTGTGATGTGTGCGTAAAATCAACGGTTAGAATTTTTTTTATTATTTCGAATCGTATATATAATAGAAAAATTCAAGATAGAGGTCTCTCTCCTAAGCTTTTTTGGCACTGCAAATTCATCGTTACGATCATATTTTTTTAGTTTTTGCCCCGTTTGATTGGATTAGATAGATCGGCTTAGATTGGGATTGATCGGGTGTGATTGGGTACAATCAAGAGCGATCGGGTACAATCAGAGTTGATTTGGCTGCGTGGGATAATGTTTACATATATCTGATATTGTGACAAGTTTAGATTACAGAGATTTTCAAACACAAATCTAATCGCGTTGAAGAGTTTGTGTTTCATGATTGAACCTTTTAACGGCCACAACGGATTCAACTTATGGAAGCAAAGGGTGAAGAATATATTGACCCACAGAGGACTGATTAAGGCTCTCAGGAGTAAGAAAGAGAAACCAAAAATGATGAAGGATGTAGAGTGGGATGAGATGCGGACTTGGCGAACAGCACGATTCAGTTGTATCTCAGTAATAGCACTCTTCGGGAAGTCATTAACGAAAGTGATCTGGCAGAACTCTGGGCAAAGTTGAAAAGTAGGTACAAGTCCAAGACATTGACGACTTGGTTGTTCTTAAAGAAATAGTTATATGCACTTCTGATGACAGAGGAAGCGAACTTTATAGAGCAATTCTCTTACAGAAGCAATTCTCTGAGGACTACATTGGACGAGTCCAACAGGATATTGATAGAATTTGATTCTATCGGCGCGAAGATCAAAGATGAGGATAAAGCGATTCTCTTGTTGGTTTTCTTACCTTTATCATACGAGCATCTGAGGACTACATTGATGTTTAAAAAAGATACCCTTGGGATAGATAACGCTGTTGCTGCTTTCATATATCATGAAATCTTAAAAAAGAGGGAGTGACAGATCACGGGGAGAGAGCATCATGGTTGCATCCGGCAGTGGGCAAGTTAGAGGTAGGGCGACAGTGAAGCAGGAAGGGTCTAAGAAGAAAGGTCATTCCAAGTCGAGAGGATACAGAAGGAAGTGCTACTATTATGACAAGAAAGGTCATCTAAAGAGGAATTATTTGAAGTACAATGCAGACAAGGAAAAAGAACAATCATCAGAAGCAGTAGTTACAAAGGGCTTCGATTATAAAGAATAAGAGGTGCTCATAGTTACTTCAGGTAAGAGCAAATCAGATTGGATATTAGATTCTGGATGTTCATTCCACATGTGTACAGTCATAGAGTATTTTGATACGTATCAAGCATGCGATGGGGGTACTGTCAGGATGGCTAACAATATAGTGAGAAGAGTTGTCGGTATAGGGACAATGTGGTTTTTCAGGCTTGATGGGACTGTTGTGATCTTGACTGGGGTTAGACATGTGTCGAATCTAAGGAAGAACTTGATTTCTATGGGGATGCTGGATTCAAGAGGTTGTGAGTTCTCATCTGGATGTGGAGTTCTTTGCATTTCAAAGGAAAACAGGGATGTACTGCTGGGACAGATGATTGACAACCTATACAGGCTCGTAAGGAATGTTATGACAGGAAGAGCTATTGTAAGATATCAGATGAGTAGTGTAGGTAGATGACATACACGAAAAAAGTATAAGTGTGATCAGGGTAAAAAACGGTTGCAGAAAAGCACCCGAAATAGGCGCAAGGGTACACAGAAGCGATGAGATAGTATAAGTGCATAGGTGAGCAAATCAGATGGCGTGTAGGATGCCGGCAAGATGCAAAAGCAACAGTTGCTGGATGTTTACAAGAAAACTCTGGGCAACGAGACTAATACAAAAGACGTGACAGACAGGTGTACACCTCGACAAAAGCGAGTATCATTTGCTCTTGATTTGGTTAGTAGCGGTGATCTCTCTGGTGATGTGCACAAAGGTGGAGAGATAGGACCACGTTCTTCTACAAAGTAGTGAGATTTGTGGTGCACCCGGGTTGGGGTGTGGGCACCTCAATGTAGAGGTGTGCGACCTGTTTGGGTGTGGCAGGTCGACGACAACGACGATGGAAGAATTGACAGCGACGCTGGTTATCTTCAGGGTGGTTTGTAAAATTCATGCTAAGGTGGAGATTGCTAGGCTGTGTCTTGTATTCTATAGAGCCCATGTTTATTATATTATTTTTGGTCTATATGTAATTGAGTTAGGGTGGAATTAAAAATCTACTAGAATTCTTTATGTAAAGGGTTAATAATAATATGGGCTAAATAGAATTCTTTATGATTTCTACGTTTGTGCCTATAAATAGGACACTACTGGAGCCTTAAGGAGAAGGTCGTGAATCAAAAAATTGAGAGGTTAGCTGGTAGAAAAAAGAGAGACGGGTTCTGTACTCTTTTACATTCGACATAGTAAAATGTTTTCTCTCTCGTTCGTGGACGTAGGCTAGTATGGGCCGAACCACATAAATCCTGGTTGTTAAACAATGGCCAATGAGTCAGGGTCTCACAACTCTACCCCATATCTGTTCCCCGAGAAGTCTGAACGACAGGATGCTGCTGTCGACTCTATAAAAACGAACCCTCTGGTGTGCCCACTGTACTTGGCGTACCCTCTCTCTGGGGACAAGTCCTGCGAACATGTCCCATCTAACCACATCTATAACAAAACAGCAGTTCCGTTCCCTGCGACTGATCTGGTATGGAACTCTGAGCCTGCCTCAACTGTGGGTCTCGGTATTGCCTCGGCTGCGGGCAATCTAGCACACGATGCCCCGGCTGTCCACATCAATAACATCTGACGTCCCTCTGCTCTGGCCTCCCCGATGAAGCCACTGATGGTGCTGGTGTAGAGAACTGCTGTGCTCCAGATGGATGAAAGCTAGGACCAGAGGACCTTTGCCTCTTGCTAGAACGCCCACTTGTCTGCGCCTTTGTCCCACCCTGAGGTATCTTGGCCTCTCTAGAAGCTCGAATCTCAGTCATAGTGTTCTCCACCCTTGCTGTTGCCTCCACCAGCTCCATGAACACTCGAAGTCCCATCGCAACCACACGCTCTCTGATCGCTGGCCTCAAGCCCCGCTCAAACCTCATAGATCGCAGCTCGTCTATGCTCACCACTCCGGTGCAAACCGGGACAAGCTTGTAAACCTGGCCTCGTACTGCATAATATCCATGGCCCCCTGGGTAAGAGTGTAGAACTCCTCCCTATGTAGATCCCTCTTTGAAGTCGGGAAGTATTTCTCTAGAAACACTCCTGTAAAGGCTGCCCATGTGACTCCCACAATGGTCCTAGCATACTTTCACCACGCATGAGTAGCACCCCTTAGCAGGAAAGTAGCAAAAGAAACCCGCAACTCGTCCTCCTCAATCTGCAACGTGTCCAAGATCTGTGTCACTAACTCCAGCCACTCCGTCGCCACAATAGGATCAGGATCTCCTGTAAAGGTAGGTGGATCCATGCGCTTGAACTCCTACATCGCTACGGTAGCCCTCACCTCATGTACTCCCTCTCTCTCTAACGATCTCACCTCTAGCATCCAGCTGCTAGATAGAACCAACCAACTAACGCAACAACTCTGTCGCGTCCATCGGTCCTAGGGGACCATTTGCATCCCCAACATCAAGGATAGGAACATCCCCTTGGCAAATACCACGACCACGGCCTCGCCCTCTCCTCGCAGACATCGCGTCTATATAAAAAAGACAAAATATAAGACGCAGCACATAAGCATAAACCACATAAGCATGCTAACACATAAGCACATAGGTTCATGCTAAATAAACCCTACATACCGAGGAGAACCTACAAGAATGACGCGTCAATCTGGACAACCTACTCAGATTCCATGCTTGAAATCACGTTAGCTAAACGCGTTTCTAACTTGGCTCCCAAGTTTGTTAATCCAAACGCCTAAACACAAGTCTATCACTCCTAAGATTCACCCCTATGCTCACATATACACATCGTTCACATATCTAACATGCTGACACTGTCATGTTATCAAAGCGTCTAATCACATGCAATCAAGCATACGCAATCAACCTCACACGGGATATACCCTTTTTCCACGGCTCTTAAGTATTTGAATCCAGAACTCTGATACCAAGCTGTCACGCCCTAAACTCCGGGTCACGTAAAATACCTACAAACAACCAGATATAACACCTAACCCAAGAATACAAACTCAAATTAAACCATACATGCATTGTATATAATTTTCAAATGGCATACATTACACGGTTCTAACACCGGGAAAACATGTTACAACATACATGTAACAGAAAGAACAAAAAAAGGAAGACTACAGCTCTTCCCCTTCTTTAGCAACTCCGGATCAATCTACGTGACCGGTACCTGAAAAGAAAATCAAATCTCACACCGTGAGCCAAAACTCAGTAGATACTAGACAGCACATGCAGTATAAGCTAAATATGCTAGGAAAACGAGGTGAAGTTTTAGACTCTCTTTTAAGCCTTTAAAACAATTTTCACATGCAAACGGGAAAGCGAGGATACAAACCATCTTTTGACTCACTCATAGGAGCCTTGAAAACAGTTGGAAAACAATTTTTAGGTCGCGATTCACACGACGCTTAAAAACAATTTAAAATCTGGTCTATCCATCCCACAATACAGTTTATGCAATCAATGTAACCTCTCAGACCGAGAGACCTCAACTTCAACAGAATGCAGTACAGATGCGTATAACCGGCGCTCACAAGCCGCAACCACAGTCCTAACACTGAGATAAAGACCCGCACACAAACACACATTCCCGGGATAAAACCGTATACTATGGGGTAAAACCATAAATTTTACCGTAAGCCACGGGATGAAACCGTTGACCACGAGAATATACCACGGGATAAAACCATAAACCACGGGATAAGACCGCATACCGTGGGATAAGACCGCACACCACGGGATAAAACTTCATATTACAGGATAAAACTAAACACTACAGAATAATACTGAACATTACAGGATAACACCGAACACACCTATGCATAACCTAATCAGGATTTAGATGCATAAGACATACCACATACGCCACATGCTTATGCCCCACAGATCCATTACATCCATGCTTAATAGAACTCTGAGTTTTAAAGCATGCAACCACATTACACATAACGATATCAAAGCCATGTAATCCACTTACATATTCCGCACATAAATAAACTGAGTTATAAATGCGCATAGCCAGTTATAAACGCACATAGCCATAGATAACTTCACATCATGACACCACCCGCCAAATAACCCGACATCGACTCACATGGACAACCAATAACCCATAAAAAAAAGGCCTAACCCGAAGGTCAACACTAAACCCCTCAAACCACGAGATCACAAAACACCACCTTTCCTCCAAATGTGCCATGAGCCCGAATACGCTCCATACCTAACCACGACGTACACAACCGTGCCCCAACAACCCACATCTAGCCACGCACGTCACCCCCGAGGATGGCACCTAAACAAACACTCAGGGTCACAACACGAACCCCGAAACCACAACACGACCAACCGAACCCCAAAAACAATCCAACAGTATTTCAGTCGACTAATCTCATAATTAATCAACTGAATACCATAGGAAACCAATCAAAAACCAAAGACCCAACCACCAACACATCATAACCCAGACCAACACACGCCTAACACGGCCAACAAGAACCCATACAGGTCTAACAAGGCTAAAAGAAACCCCTAAGGCTCCAACACGACCAAAGAAAAAGGGTTCAACACAACCAACGAAAGTGTCGACACAAACAGAAAAGGTGTCGACACAAACAGAAAATATGTCAACACTAACAGCAAAAGTGTCGACACAAACAGCAAAGGTGTCGACACAAACAGAAAATGTGTCAACACCAACAGCGGAGATGTCGACACAAATAGTAGAGGTGTCGATATAAAAAAACCGAGAGTTAGGCAACATATGCAGAGAGAAAAAGTGTCGACACCAGTAAAAAAGTGTCGATACCAGCGACAAAAAGTGTCGACCCCAACAGAAAATGTGTCAACACAAAAGAAGAAAATTCAGATTTTTAAAACAGTGAACAGGGCAACGGCAGAAAGCAAACCCTAGCTACGGATTAATCTTCTCAACCCCAAATTAAACCATCTAAACACCCCTTTAACAACCCACGGACATACACAAGCCCAAAACTACCACAAAACCTCGAGAGAACACTTGAAACCCGATTCCATCCAACCAAAAACACCCAAAACAATTTTAAACCAAAATCCAATTTATAAACCGATTTTTAATGCATTTTTAAATAGTAAAAATACACACAGTTACACGCAGCACCCTTATACAACATTAGAGTCAAGGATCCTACATCGGTGAGTTAAAAACTTGATGCCTCGAACCACATGCAAAAATAAACTTTGCCAGAATAGAATTTCGTCCAAATGAACGCGTAACCCACCATGCCAATAGCAAAGATCCGCTGTTGGATTGTAGAAAATCGAGCCCCAGTCCCCCGAGAAGTTAGAGAGAAGGCAGAGCTTTTGGTTTGGAAAAAGAAAACTTAGCCACCAAGTTATGAAAATATATTTTCTAAAATATCTAAAGCTAAATATTTATAGACCACGAAAATATATTTTTTTATTTTTTATTTTTGAAACCCGCATCACAGTGCCCAACGATCCCGGGAACCAATCCCGCATGCATATCTAACCCCAATCATGCATCAAAACGCATATAAACATGTAAAACCGAAAATGGAAACCACGTGTCAAAAAATGCCGAAAAAGAAAATAGGTCACGGTCTCACAACTCTACCCCCCTTAAAGGAATTTTTCCCTCAAAATTCAACTCAAGGTCAAAACATCAAACCGTCGATCGCAATCGACACAGGCATACGAGATGGTCTACCAAACTATTCTTAGGATAAAGCCAAACAAGATCAGGCATCCAAAATAATGGCCAACTATCTCAAAGACATGAGATCTACAACTCACTCCAACCTCACATCATCACTAGCCGCTGCCTCAACACAGCACACCTCCCACGAAATCCATCACCAACTCCAAAACAGATGCAAGAAAGGAACTGGCCCAAAGCCTGTAGACTCAAAAAGTACCTCTGCCCGCTGAAGGAATATATGTATGCTTCGGCACGACCGGTGCCCGAGAATAACTAGGAGCTATAAAGGCATACGCTCGGGGTAATGTCGCTCTGCCTTGTCCACCATAACTTGGCGTTGTCAGCTGCCGCACCGACTGATCTGAATTCCCCTATCTGTTCCCTGAGAAGTCTGAATGGAAGGATGCTGCTGTCGACTCTATACAAACGAACCCTCTGGTGTGCCCACTGTAGTCGGCGCACCCTCTCTCTGGGGACAAGTCCTGTGAACATGTCCCGCCTGACTACATCTATAACAAATTGGTAGCTCCGTTCCTTGCGACTGATCCGATATGGAACTCTGAGCCTGTCTCAACTGTGACTCTCGGCCTCCCCGAGAGTCACAGTTGAGGAAGGCTCAGAGCCTGTCTCAACTGTGAACTCTGAGCATGTCCACATCGATAACATTTGACCTCCCTCTGCTCTAGCCTCCCCGACGAAGCCACTGATGGTGTTGGTGTAGAGAACTACTGTGGTCCAGATGGATGAAAGCTAGGACCAGAGGACCTCTGCCTCTTGCTAGAACGCCCACCTGTCTGCGCCTCTATCCCGCCTTGAGGTATCCTGGCCTCCTTGGAAGCTCGAATCTCAGTCATAGTGTTCTCCACCCTCACTGCTGCCTCAACCAGCTCCGTGAACACCCGAAGTCCCATCTCAACCACATGCTTCCTAATCCCTGGCCTCATACTACATAACATCCACGGCCCCCTGGGTAAGACTATAGAACTCCTCCCTGTACAGATCCCTCTTTGAAGCTGGAAAGTATTTCTACGAAAACACTCCTGTAAAGGCTGCCCATGTGTCTCCCACAATGGGCCTGGCAAACTTCCACCACGCACGAGCAGCACCCCTCAGCTGGAAAGTAGCAAAAGAAATCCGTAACTAGTCCTCCTCAATCTGTAACATGTCCAGGATTCGAGTCACCAACTCCAGCCACTCCGTCACCACAATAGGATCAAGATCTCCCGCAAAGGTAGGTGGATCCATGCCCCTAAACTCCCCCATCGCTACTGTAGCTCTCACCTCATGTACTCCATCTCTATCTCTAACGATCTCACCTCTAGCAACCAACTGCTGGATAGAAGCAACCAACTCACGCAATAACTCTGTCGCGTCCATTAGTCCTAGGGGAGCATTTGCATCCCCAACATCAGGGATAGGAACATCCCCTTGGCCAGCACCACTGCCACAATCTCGACCACGGCCTCGCCCTCTCCTCACAGACATCGCATCTTTATAAAAAAGATAGAACATAAGACGCAGCACGTAAGCATAAATCACATAAGCATGCTAACACATAAGCACATAGGTTCATGCTAAACAAACCCCACATACCAACGAGAACCCACAAGAATGATGCGTCAATCTGGATAACCTACTCAGATTCCATGCTAAAAATCACATCAGCTAAACGCGTTTCTAACTTGGCTCCTAAGTTTGTTAATCTAAATCCCCAAATGCAAGACTATCACTCCTAAGATTCACCCCCATGCTCACATATACACATCGTTTACATATCTAACATGCTGACACGACTATGTTATAAAGCATCTAAACACATGCAATCAAGCATACACAATCAACCTCACACGGGATACACCATTTTTCCACGGCTCTTAGGTATTTGAACTCAGAGTTCTGATACCAAGTTGTCACGCTCCAAACTCCGAGTCACATGAAACACCTATAAACAACCAGTTATAACACCCAACCCGAGAATACACTCTCAAATTAAACCATACATGCATTGTATATAATCTCCAAATGGCATACATTACATAGTTTCAACACCGAAAAACATGTTACAACATACATGTAACAAAAAGAACAAAAAAAAAAAGAAAGACTACAGCTCTTCCTCTTCTTTAGTAATCCCGGATCAACCTACGTGATCGGTACCTAAAAAAAAAATCAAATCCCACACCGTGAGCCAAAGCTTAGCAGATACTAGACAGCACATGCAGTATAAGCTAAACATACTAGAAAAATGAGGTAAAGTTTTAGACTCTCTTTCAAACCTTTAAAATAATTTTCACATGCAAACGGGAAAGCAAGGATACAAACCATCTTTTAACTCACTCACAGGAGCCTTGAAAATATTTGAAAAATAATTTTTTGGTCGTGATTCACACGACGCTTAAAAACAATTTGAAATCTGGTCTATTCGTCCCACATTGTAGTTCATGCAATCCACGTAACCTCTTAGACCGAGAGACCTCAACTTCAACAGAACGCAGTACAGATGTGTATAACCGATGCTCACAAGCTGCAACCACAGTCCTAACACTGAGATAAAGATCCGTACACAAACACATATTCCTGGGATAAAATCGTATACTACGGGGTAAAACCATAGGCCACTGGGTAAAACCGTAAACCAAGCCAAGGGGTAAAATCATAAATTTTACCGTAAGCCACAGGATGAAACCGCCGACCACGGGATTATACCACGAGATAAAATCATAAACCACGGGATAAGACCGCATACTGCGGGATAAGACCGCACACCACGGGATAAAACTGCATATTACAAGACAAAACTGAACACTACCAAATAATACTGAACATTACGAGATAACACCGAACACACCTATCAATAACCTAATCAGGATTTAGATGCATAAGACATACCACATACGCCACATCCATGTGCCCCACAGATCCATTACATCCATGCCTAATAAAACTCAGAGTTTTAAAGCATGCAACCACAATACACATAACGATATCAATGCCATGTAATCCACTTACATATTCCGTACATAAATAAACTGAGTTATAAATGCACATAGCCAGTTATAAACGCACATAGCCATAGATAACTTCACATCATTACGCCACCCGCCAAACAACCCGACATCTACTCACATGGACAACCAACAACCCATAAAAACCAAACCTAACCCGAAGGTCAACACTAAACTCCTCAAACCACGAGGTCACAAAACACCACCTTTCCTCCAAAGGTGCCATGAGCCCGAACACGCTCCATACCCAACCACGACGTACACAATCGTGCCCCAACAACCCACATCTAGCCATGCACGTCACCGCCGAGGATGGCACCTAAATAAACACCCGGGGTCACGACACCACCCCTGAAATCACAACACGACCAACTGAACTCCAAAAACAATCCAACAGTATTTCAGTCGACTAATCTCATAATTAATCAACTGAATACCATAGGAAACCAATCGAAAACCAAGGACCCAACCACCAACACATCATAACCCAGACCAACACACGCCTAACACGGCCAACATAAACCCACATAAGCCCAACAAGGCCAAAAGAAACCCCTAAGGCTCCAACACGACCAAAGAAAAAGGGTTCAACACAACCAGCGAAAGTGTCGACACAAACAGAAAAGGTGTCGACACAAACAGAAAATGTGTCAATACTAACAGCGAAGGTGTCGACACAAACAGCAGAGGTGTCGACACAAAAGAACCGAGAGTTAGGCAACATATGCAGAGAGCAAAAGTGTCGACGCCAGCAAAAAAGTGTCAACACCAGCAAAAAAAGTGTTGACCCCAACAGAAAATGCGTCGACACAAAAGAAGAAAATTCAAAATTTTAAAACAGTGAACAGGGCAACGGCGAAAAGCAAACCCTAGCTACCGATTAATCTTCTCAACCCCAAATTAAACCGTCCAAGCACCCCTCTAACAATCCAGGATATACACATACCCAAAACTACCACAAAACCTCGAGAGAAACACTCAAAACCCGATTCCATCCAACCAAAAACACCCAAAACGATTTTAAGCCAAAATCCAACTTATAAATCGATTTTTAATGTATTTTTAAACAGTAAAAATAGACACGATTACACGTAGCACCCTTATAAGACATGAGAGTCTAGGATTCTACCTCGGTGAGTTAAAAACTCGACACCTCAAACCACGTGCAAAAACAAACTTCGTCGGAATGAAATTCCGTCTTGATAAACGCGTAACCCACCATGCCAATAGCAAGGATCCGCTTTTGGATCGTAGAAAATTGAGCCCCGGGCCCCCAAGAAGTTAGAGAGAAGGTAGAGCTTTTGGTTTGAAAAAAGAAAACTTAGCCACCAAGTTATGAAAATATCTTTTCCAAAATATTTAAAGCTAGATATTTATAAACCACGAAAATATCTTCTTTTTTTTAAAACCTGCATCACAGCGCCCAACGACCCCGGGAACCAACCCCGCATGCATATCTAACCCCGATCATGCATCAAAACGTATAAAAATATGCAAAACCAAAAACAAAAACACGCGTCGAAAAATGCCAAAAAAGAAAACGGGTCAGGGTCTCACATGTTCACTCCGGCTGTGTGTACAAAGGAGGAGAGATGCGGCCACGTTCTTCTATAAAGTAGTGAGCTTTAGGGGCACCTAGGTTGGGGTGCGGGCACCTCAGTGTAGAGGTGCAGGCTATGCTATTTAGGTGTGATAGGTTGACGACGATGACGGAAGAATTGACATTGACACTGATTATCTTCAGGGTGGTTTGTAGAATTCAAGCCAAGGTGGAGATTGTTGGGTTGTATCTTGTATCCTACTAGGCCCATGTTTATTATATAATTTTTGGTTTATATGTAATTGAGTTGGGGTGAAATTAGGAGTACACTAGAATTCTTTATGTATAGGGTTTATAGTAAAATGAGCTGGCTAGAATTCGTTAGAGTTTCTACGTGTGTGGCTATAAATAGGACACTAATGGAGCCTTAAGGAGAAGGTCGTGAGTCAAAAAATTAAAAGGTTAGCTAGTAGAGAAAAGGGAGACAGATTCTGTAATTTTTTACATTCGACATAGTGAAATATTTTCTCTCTTGGTCGTGTACAAAGACCGGTGTGGGCCGAACCACATAAATCCTTGATGTTAATTATTTTTTACTTTTTGTGTATGGTTTTACTTCCGTTCGCGTTCGAAAATTGGTATTCAAATATCAATATGCACATGGGTCGGTTTGGTTTGATTCCGTACTAAATTTATGACTAAACCAATTTTTATCAGTTCTAATTTTTTAGATCTAAAACCAACCCAATCGTGTTGTAAAACCAAACCAAACCAAACTTATAAAAATTAGGTTGGTTCAGTTTGGAACTACGGCTATATTAATTTTAAAAGTTACTTTGCGCGTATGAAAAAAATTACTATGTATAAATTTTAAAAGTTTGAAATGAATAAAAAATTAAAGCTAACACCCATATAGTATAATAAAAGTATAAAATAAAAGATTAAATAATTATTTTATAATCTATTTAGCGAAAAAAATAACAAATTTCTAACAAAAAAATTCACAGAAATAAATGCCATATGTGGCGTTGGGATTCAAGGGTCGAAAATAGGGAAATTCAAAGATGTTTTGGAAAATATTTTTTAAACCCCTTGAAAGCCAAATTTTGAAAATCTCTTTTTGTTAAAAATAGAGTCACCACTTAGTTTTTTTAAAAAAACTAAGAAAAACAAAATTGGCTACTGATCTTTAAAACGTTAACCAGAGAAAGAGAGTTCGGAGGTTAAGGTACGAATCGGAGAAGGTGTTAGGCACCCCGTTCGCCCAACCGTAAGGTTGGCCTCTACTAATCATCATTGATTTTTTAATAGAATTTCTCAAATTCATGCAAATAAAGAAAATGGAGGCAAAGGAAAAATATCCAAAATCAAGTATGAAAAATACATAATATATGTACATAACACTCCAAAACAAATAAGTGTCAAAAGCAAAATCTTAAATCCTATGGCATACAATTTCTATCTAAATGATACATGAAACATACCCACATGCAATATTCACAAAAATAAGCTAACTATCATAATTTAAATAAAAGAGCAAGATATACCAAAAGATGCTAAAATTATCTAAATATGCATTGTTACAAAATAAGCTAAACTATTCTAAGCATGATTTCAATAAAAGAAACTAAAGCATACATTAACATGATGAATTAGTAAAAGAAATAAGAAATGCAAAATAAAAGGTGCATAAAAAGAATTCTAAAAGAAAGTTGATAAAAGAAATTTACTAAAAGAGTTTTAAAAAAATGTTATACTGGGAAATGAGATTCTAACTATTTATATTTACATTAAAAGAATATAAAATGAGATGATAAAATCTATTTTTGAAAGTCTTTTTATGATTTTTGGGTTAATAAAATAAAAGAAAAGAAAAATAAAGTAGGTACTAAAAGAGAAATTACACTAATATTGAGAGAAAAGAAAAAGAAAAGAAATGCTTGAAGAAATTAATTTAAGCTAACATTAAAAGGAAAGAAAAGGAAATAGGATGGAACATAAAAAGAAAAATAAAGCTAC
>JAULJZ010160093.1:0-27070 GCA_032270985.1 Heliamphora pulchella
AAATAACACATGCAGTATAAGCTAAACATGCTCGATAAACGAAGTGCAGTTTTCGACTCTCTTTCAAGCCATTAAAACAATTTAAAAATCGTTTTAGAACACGACTCACCAGAGCCAGAAAATCATTTTCATATGCAAGGGAAAGCGAGGAGAAAAACCATTTGTCGACTCATTGGAGCCTTGAAAATGATTTCGAGTATTACGACTCCCGTAGGCCGTTAATACAGTATTTCGACTCTCGTAGGCCGATAATACAGTTTTTAAAAAAATTAGTCTATCCGTCCCAAAATGCTATACATGCAATCCATGAACACGTGCCTCTTTAGGACCCCGTTTCAGCTTTCAGATATCGCACACACACACACACTCGTGCCTCATCAAGATCTCATTTCAATCCGTCAGATATCGCACACACACACCGTGCCTTATTAGGATCTCGTTTCAATCCGTAAGATATCGCACACACTGGCTTTCGCAACCTACCTCATACACCCACACACGCACACATGCATCATCAACCAGGATTTACATCTACTGGATCACAAATTCATATAATCCATTTCATACACATATGGAAACCTAAACCAGAATTTAGAGCATATAACCATGTATCAACACGACGTTCACGTCACATGCCATAAAACTCTAGGTTTTAAAGTATAAACAACGTTACACATAACGATATCATTTCATGTAATTCACTTACATATTTCGTACATAAATAAACAGTTATAAATATGCACATAACCATATAAAATCATATCACGACACCACCCGTCAAAATTGACATCTACTCACGGGACAACCCACATGAACACCACTGGCCCAAACACTCCCAGCACGGCCATCACAGACCCACGACGCTCACTCGCGCCAACACAAACCTAACATTAAATCACGCACCTAACCGTGCATCAACAAGCTGTATCTACCATGCACGTCACCCACGAGGGCAACACTCAAACGCATACCCGAGGCCACGATACGACCCCCGAAACCACCACACAACCAACCGAACCCCCAAAAGAAATCCAAAGGTATTTGAATCAACTAATCCCTATAAATTAATCAATTGAATACTAGGGAACACCAATTGAAAACCAAAAACCGAACCAAAACCACCAAAAACACACCCCTGCAGTTCAGTCGATTGAACCAAGCTCCTAGTCGACTGAGGACCACATTGGAAAACCACAAAATGCCAAAACACATGGTTCAGTCGACCGAACCCCTTAGTTCAGTCAACCGAACCCAAGATCCAGACTTCAGTCGACCGAACCATGGCAAAAATCGTTTTTGAGCTACGGGTTTCTACATCCAAACCCCGATTCGAAGCCTCCAAACTCCAAACCAACATTTGTAAATGCCCACACACCTAGGTCTAACACCGAGACCTCAAAAGAAACTCTCGATACCCGATTCCATCCACAGAAATTGCCAAAACAAGGTTTTAAACCCAAAAATCTAACTTTGAAACAAACGTAGATCTGCAACAATCTACCCGTTAAAAACACCCACGTTTATCCATAGCACCCTTATACAGTAGTAGGGTCTAGAATCTTACCTCGGTGAATTCAAAACTCGACGCCTCGAACCACATGCAAAACTGAACTTCACCGAAATTAAAATCTGACCGGATGGTTGCGTAACCCACGACGCCAAAAGCAAGGATCCGTTGTTGGATCGCTTCAAACCGAGCCCCGGACCCCCGAACCCCCGAGAACTTAGAGAGAAGGTAGAGAGAAAACGAAAAATTTACTGGAGAAATTTTAAAAAATATCTTTATAAAAATATCAAACTCCAGATATTTATAGGTCTCTAAAATATCTTTTTTTAAAATTTTTCAAAAATTGTGCCATAACGGCCCACGGCCCTAGGAACCTACCCCGCATGTATATCTAAGCCCGATCATGCATCAAAAGCAGTAAAACATGCTGTAACGAAAACACATAACGCGCGTTCGAAAACGCCAAAAAAGAAAACGGGTCAGGGTCTCACATAAGGTATGAGTCAGGAAGAATTTGATGTTTGAGAAGTCTTTGTCGGTGTGGCCTGTTGTGGCCTACGTAATTGTCTAGTTTAGAACGGAAAGGCCATGATGAGTTGTGTATAAGATAGAAGTTTTAAGTATGAGAGGCGATTCTTGGTCAGTTACTTGGTGCGAAAAGGTATGAATGAGTTGAATAGCATTGGTGAACGATCAGAGAATCTTGTGTGTTGCTGACTAATGAAAAATTACTATACGTGCGGTACGGATGTAAAGGAATCAGGTAAATGTGTATGCATGTGTTGACTAGCGAAATGGCTGATGATGGCCTAGACTTCAGTAACTGACTCATTAGAAACGTTATGGATTTGATGGACCGATGTATGTCTTATTAGTTTGGGTTGATGCCAGATATAGGCGATTATGATAGATTAGAGGTTGAACGGTAGACTAAGAGTCAGAGGTCTGACAGTTAAATGTGGGGTACGTATGTACGTTATGTGATAACAAGAGATGTGATTGGGTTCATATAACCGTATTGATCTGAATAGCTGTGATGCCAGGGTGGTAATCTCGACTGTGTGGAATCTTGGCCTTGACAATGATACGACACTTAGTATTTTTTGTAGGGTGAGAGTTGTGGTTTGCAATTGAGAATCTGATTGAGGATTGGTAGAGGGTGAAGGTTTAGATAGAATGTTGGTAACTCATGAGAAAAAAATGTGTTCTTTGGAGTTTCTAGTGAATTGAATGGGTTCCTTTCTCTGGAACCTGACGTCTGCTGTTTTGCTTAGAATGAGCGTCTTGTCAGTTTTAGTGGTGACATTCTGATGTGCGTAGAAGGATGATGTGGCTTTGAGTTTACAGTCATCAGGTGATTGTGAAGGTTTGAACAAGAACTTAGATATGAGGCATGTGAATCCTTGTGAGTAATGTCAGAGTTTGACGACGTGTGTTTGGGCTTACGGGAGTAGCCCTTGATGGGGATTGGGAAATATGGATGGGCTAGTTTGTGGCAATACTAACGAGGGGGGTAGTTCTTACAATCTCAAGTAGAGAGTGTTTGGGACCAATTCTAATTGTAGATTAGCCTCGGGCTATGTTGTTTGTTGCTTTAGTTGGTTGCGTCCAATGGGGGTTGTACTTCCATGCCTCGGTGGTGTGAGTTGGATCTCGGTCCGACGATGTTTAGATGACCATAGCGTTAGTGAGACCTTATTCGTGAAAACAATCAGTATGAATGTTTACCTTTCGAAAACATTCTTTGTGTCATGAGATGTCATTATTGGGGGATGAGCTACGTTGGTATCTTTACTGTTGTGCAATGTTATTGAGTTTGGTATCGGAGATTATTGGTAGTCGATAATGAGGTGGCTGGCTTGAGATCCAGTGTGAAATTTCTGGGGCAAAATTACTTAAAGGGGAAGAGTTGTGAGACCCGATTCCGTTTTATTTTTGCAATGTTTATTTGATGTATTGGTTAGCGCTTTAATCGTTATAGAAAATCTTGTTTCTATAAATGTTATGCATGTGTGGGCTTAGTCATGCATTTTTTGTTCAAGTTTTCACCCAGTGATGACCGCTCGAGTGGCTCACTGCTTGTTCGAGTGGACTGGTGGCAGAGAGTTGAGTCGGTGGGGGAGCGCTCGAGCAGATCACTATTCGTCTAAGCGGATAGCCTGGCGTGAGATATTTATAAGACAACACATGCCTTGGGCTTTGTACCAAAGCTTGTTGTGTAAGTTTTCTCCCTTATCTCTTGTATATAAGATCATCCATTTTCTCTACCTTCTCTCTAGCTTTGGCTTGATTCAGGTTCGGATCTTGGCATTCGGATAGTTGATCCTTCATATCCTTACTGTGGGCTTCGTGTTCATCTGAACGAAAATTGCATTTTGGCAAATGTAGTTTCTTGTCGGTGTTCAAAATTTCAAGTTTTAACTCACCGAGGTAGAATTCTAACCTATCTTGCTTTAAAAGAGTGCTACATGCGATTATATGTATTTTCTATAGCTTTAAAATACTACAAATGTTGGACTTTGTGTTTTAAACGTGTTTGTTTGGACAAAAAGAATGTTTTGCATTTGTTATGGTTTATTTCAAAGTTGGTGGATGTGTGGGTGTCCGTAGTTTTCAAAAAGTGGGTTTTGAAAACAGAAAAATTTATGTAAAATTATGAAAACTGTGTTTTGAAGGTTTAGAACTAACCCTTGGGATTGAGTCTTAGTTTTAAACATTTGGGTTGAAATGGTGAAATATTTGAAAATGTTGGTCGTCCCTCCTTGGTTATGAACGATGTGGAGGAAGGCCATCAGACGTTTTGTATATGATCAATGTACTGTTTTAAATGTTTTCGTAGTTAAGCAAAGTGTTTTTAATGATTCTGTAGATGTGTCGTAACTGTGCGTGTGTATTTGGGTCGCCATTGTTCCTTAGTAAAAGTCTAAAAATTTTACGCAAAAAGGTGCTTTATTCCTTTGGATTAATTCCTGTAAATGAAGTGGTTGCCCCATTGGGAAGCGTGCCCTATTGGGAGGCGTGCCCATTGCGAGGTGTATGTGATTGTAACTCCGTATAGAACTTGTTATTACCTAGTGGGTCATTGGATGCCCTAGAACTAAGGTAATGGGCGAGAGTCTATAGTTGTTACATTTGTCCCTGGTGCGACAGAATTGGTATATTGGAATCATTGTCGGTTGTGGGAACCAAGTGAAAAATAACATTTTATTGATGTTTTCTTAAACTGTTGGACGTTATTTGTATTATGTGAAAATGTATGATTTTGAGGATAAAAATCAGTTTTGAAGTTTGTGAAGTCGAGTTGATTCTATACGATGTGATTATATACTACTACATTAATGTTAAAAAATCACACTTAAAAAATTAAAAAGATTTCACATTTTATAAAAGTGTAATAAAAAATATAAGTAAAATTTTTAATGTCATTTTATCAAATAAGGTGAAATTATATATATTTTTTATCTTATTTATTAAAAATTGTGATAATAAATTAATTTTTTAGGCACAATCTTTACTTATAAACGTGATTAAAATTTAACTAAAATAAAAATTAGAAATTTCAATTCCCTCACTTTCTCGATGGTTCTGGCATTCCCAATCCAAATGCCAACAGATAAATTAAGGTTTGCAGAGCATAGACCAAGCTACACCGAAGATCTAAAGTCTGCAATTTCCGTCGCCGCCGCCGATTCACTTCTTCCTTTGACCACCACTAAAAATGGCGACTCAGATGATCAAAAAGTGAAAGGTAATTTCGTGATTCAATCATCACACTTGATCTATATAACATAATATTCATGTATAAGTTTGGTTGTATATGTAAGATGAAGTTTTGTTACAGTTCGTGGCTGATGGAGTCTTCTTTGCGGAGCTGAACGAGGTTTTGACTAGAAAGCTAGCGGAGGATGGACACTCTGGAGTTGAGGTTAGGGTTACACCGATGCGCACAGAGATTATCATTAGAGCTGTGAAATTCAAATCACAAACCAAACCCTAGTTGTGAAATCACAAACCCAAATCACAGATTCACAAACGGGCCAACGACGTTGCTTGCTCTTGACTGTGCAAATTGAAATCACTCACTCTGTCACTCACCGCCGGCGCTGCTCTCACCACCGGCCCACCGCCGCTGCTCCCCTCATGCCTGCACACTCGACGTCGTTAGGCGTCACGCCGCTCTGCTCTTACGCAACTGCGCTACTCGGATCTGCTCTACACCTGCGCATCAGATTTTGATTTTACGAATCTCTCTCAAACTCGGTACGCCCCATCTCTCTCAAGGTCTTAGTTTATCTGTTGAATTTAATTTTACGAATCAAAATTTTTGAATACCCCCATCTCTCTCAAACGGAACCCTAGCTTAGCTCCTGCGCAAACGTGAAACGCCCAATCTCTCTCAAACGTGAAACGCCCCATCTCCTCTCTTCTGTGTGCCGTTCGTCTCCTCTGTGCCCGTTTCTCTCCTAATCCACCGTCGCATGCGCCGTTCGTCTCCTCTTCTACCATCGCGCCGTTCATCGCCGTTCCTCTCTTCTGTGCGCCGTTCGTCGCCGTTTCTCTCTTTATAAAACAAATGTATTAGTTTTATGCTGCTTGATCTGCAGCGGTGGTCATTGTCTTTTAATTGCAGACTATCACTTGATATGTATCCTGAGTTCGTGATTTTGGAGACCTTTTGTCTCTGAGGATGTTTAGCAACTTTTTCTCTTTAGGCTAGCTTAGTATTTAATGGGGGTATCGTATATAATTTCAAACACATCTAGGTTAGAAATAAAAGGCTTCAACTCAAACTTTTTTGAACTGCTTTGTTTAAATCATCTTGCAAATTGATCTTCAGTGATCCTTGTTATATATATATATTCCTGAGAATTTCTTGAATGGTTCTTATCAATGGGTATTCGTGTTTAACTGATGGTATTGGAGTTCTTTATCCGATTAACCTTGTATCATATTGCCACATGTTATCTATATGGACAATACATGTACTGCTCTTAAGTTATACCAACTATGTATTGGTGTTTCTTTTTTGCTATTTCATAGGCCTATTTTTTGTTTAGGTTGTGTGTATTTTATATTATTGGATCTATCAACGTCTATCTTGCATTGCTTACAGTTTTTGCTAATGATTTTCAATGCTCATTATAACCAGTCCAAGTGCTGTTCGTCTGTTCTCCACTTTTTGCTTTGTTTAGATCGCTTTCCAAATGTCAGATTTATGCTTAATTTATAATTTTGATTGAATTTCTTTATGGATCTACTAATTAACACTTACCCTTACTGGGTTGATGCTGTTGCAGTGGAAGCTTCAGGAATGAATGATGATGAAAAAGGGGTGATATTCAAAAGTTTGGGTTTTGGTTTTGCAATCATGCAGTATCTTGTCTGTTCTCAATAAATAAAACAATATGGTCTCATATGTTTCACTTGCTGTCAAGCTGTCTTATGTATTCCCGGGCTCATGAAATTTTACATGTTCAATTGCAGTTACTTCAGATCAAGCTGCATCAGAAAGCAGCATTCCGTTGTCTCCTCTGTGGCTTTATACTAAACCAAGTGAGATTAAGTTGGTGAGTCCTCAATCATTTGTTTATTTATTCTACTATCAATATCATCGTTATGTTTTGTAAAGAATTTGTTTATAGATCCAGGTCAACTACGGAAAGTCTTAATTAATGGAGGATGAATTATATCCTATTTGTTCTACCATTGTCCTATTTGCATAATAATTATTTTTGTAAGTCACTATTAAACATGCTAGAATTATTTAACATAAATGAAACAATAACAAAGTTGTTAACTCACAGCACATGAACGAAAAGGTTCAAGCACTGCCACTATAAAGCAGACCAACATTATTTTAGCAAAAATCCTAAGCTTCTTTTAGAACAAAATTATTTCAGTTAATTTTTAATGTAGTTTCGATTGCTTTTCCATTGAGATGGAATATGTAATGAGGATTGTTATAGTTAGCCAACGTACTTTTGGACTGATTAAAAGTATTGATTACATGATAGCACACATATTTTGTAGTCTTTTTTTTTTTTTTCCGTTTCCTTTATCATCCATTCATGATACTATATTGGATGTTGTGATTGTGAGTTGAAATCTAGATTGTATCTTAAGTATAGATTGTTATTTGAATTTAACAGGTTTTTAAAAATTTAGGATAATCCGAAAAATAGAAAAAATTTTACCGAAATTTATAAATTTTATACTTAGATTATTTTATAAATATGGGAGTTATTCTTTTAAAAATGAGTTGAAGAATTTGAGAGAATATCATAAGAGAAGTTCTAGTTATGGGGATAACGGGTTATAATGTGGGGATTACGCGCATCGGGTTTGTGGTCGTGACAATTTATGCATAAGGCTTCTAACTTTTTGGTTCTGGATGAGAATATATGATTTTGGAGTTACAGTAATAGCTTATTATTTTAATTTTTGAGCAAGTTGTTTACTATATTTTTGTTCCATGCTAATTTTATCTTGTGGACTGACTTGCAGATTCCAAAGTGTGGCTAGTATTGTTCTTTTCAACACTGGTTCAAGTGATGAATTTGTTAGAATTGCTGCTTCTTTCTTTAGCAAGAATTCTCTTAGTTTGTATTGTGACAAATTTTAAATTATTAGGTATTTTTTTTAATATTGTATAATTGATTAAAAGATTATTGAGTGTCATATGAATATATTTCTTTGAAAGTTTAATGAATTCTTTCATTACAGTCATGGTAATTTGTTTTGTTGTCTTGTGTTTGAAACTTAGAGTTCATTATGTTGGAAATGCTCTTTTATAGTTGGATTTTATGTTTCACGTTTATGCTTGTGGATATGATAGAACTAAATATGTAAAAACTTAGATTTGAAGCTAGCTAGAATTGATGAGTCAGGAATTGTATTAGTTGACAGTGCTATCATAGGTGAAAAAAGACTCGAAATAACATTAGGTGCGCGCTGGTGCGCAGTGGTTATTTTTAATCGCACTTTTTTTATCACACTTTTTCAGTTTTTATCACGCACAAAAAGTGTAGTCGATAATGCGAAATTGACTTAACAATCACACTAATTTTATTTTTAATCACGCTTATGGTTATTTTTAATCACGCTTTTTGTTATTTTTAATCACATTTTTCAATTTTTATCACGTACAAAAAGTGTGGTCGATAATGCAAAATCGAGATTTTAAAGTTTTAACAATCACACTAGTTTTATTTTTAATCACGTTTTTTTGTGTGTAAATAATTACGTGCAAAAAGCGTGATCTAAAATCTCGACTTTAGATTATACCTCCATAAACCACGCTTGGAAAAGCGTGATTATAACCTTATAATCACACGTATAAAGCGTGATGTTTTAACTGTTTTCTAGTAGTGGCGTGAGCAAGTTATATCAAAGGTCCAGAGACAACATTTATTTGACCGAGCCGTCATCTTAGGTCACAAACACACAAGCATGCATATGATGTTGGTCATACTCGAATTTTCATCGAGCTGCCTACGTACCCCTTTGCTAGGGATTAGGCCAAAATATAGTTTTTGGAGCAAATGCACAGATGCAAGATACTAAACATGATGCAAATGCTAACATTGATATGATGAAATAATTCCTAAAGATCGAGTCAAGATCTAAAGGGAGCACAATCAAACAAGTCAAAGATCGAGTCAAGATCTAAGAACTTGGTTGAGGATAAAATAATTAAAAGGATCGAGTCAAGATCCTAGAAATTATCATAATCGGGAAAGTAACAGCGAATTAATAAGTAGAGTCAAGACCTAAAAACTTAGAATGATAACGAGATAAGGATAACTTAAAAAATTCGAGTCAAGACTTTTGAAATCATTCTTATCAAAGAGAACCACGAATTAATAGGCCGAGTCAATACCTAAAAATTTAGGACAAGTACGGGATAAAAATAATTAAAAGCCGAGTCAAGGCTTAAACTATTTATCGGGAAAGATAATCACGAATTAATAGATCGAGTCAAGACTTAAAAATTCGAGACGAAACACGGAATAGAAATAATTAAAGCCAAGTCAATGCTTAAAACTAAATTTGTCAAGAGAAAACCACGAATTAATAGGTCGAGTTAAGACCTAAAAATTTAGGACGAAACACGGGATAAAAATAATTAAAAGCCGATTCAAGGCTTAAAACTAAATTTATCGGAAAGGATAACCACAGATTAATAGGTTAAGTCAAGACCTAAAAATTCGGGACGAAACAGAGATAAAAATAATTAAAAACCAAGTTAATGCTTAAAACTAAATTTATCGAAAAAAGATCCCAAATTAATAGGTCGAGTCAAAACCTAAGAATTCAGGACGAAAGAGGGATATAAGTAATTAAAAACCGAGTCAAGACTTAAAACTAAATTTATCGGGGACAAAATCACGAAAAACACAAGATTTAAAGATTATTAAAGAAAACTAATATTTATTTAAACAAATAAAACACACACATACACACCACACTAATCACAAAATACATAAAAACGAATATAAAACACCCAAATAGCCTCTCTCAAAACCCCAAAACCAAATGATGGCAGACTGACACAGGGCCGCTAACTTCAGAGTTGGCGGTCGCCGGGTTCGAAGCATGAGACTGTTGACATGACCGCTTGTTAGGTGGCGGTCGCTGCTTATTTTTCCCTTTGACATGGCGGCCGTCGTATCAAAATATGGCAGTTGCCAAAAGTCTCTTCGTCATCCCGGCGGTTGCGAAAAATGAAGGTGGCGACCGCCACCTCCAGACGCGCATATAGCATCCAGAGGCACGCAGGTGAGGCTCATTCTCGCATCCTTTGTACTCTCTCTTGTTTCTTTGCTCTCTCAAACTTTCACAAACTTCTTTCTTGTTCTTTAGTCTTTTGAGCTTTTTCCTCTTCCTTGTTCTATTCACGATGTTTACTTTATTATTTTGCGATTCCTTTCCTGTTCATGGCGGGCCAGGGCCACGGGCACGACGATCTGGGGGCACGACAAGGCCCTTCCGCTGCTGGGAGGTCTTCCATGGGTGCCATTGGGGGTGCTGGTTCTCGCATTCCAGCCAGCGGGGTTACTGTTCCTCAGTCCTCTACTACCATGGGGGCTATAGACGCCCTTGCTCTTGAGGCTGAGCGTGCCTCTCGCCGTGTTGTTGAAGATGAGGCGCGGGCAGCTCCTGAGGCATAGGCGGCTGCAAATGCTGCTGTTGAGGCCGAGATGGCCGATTTTCTTGATCCACATGCCAGAGAGGGTCATCCTGCTCCTTTTGACCCACACTCCTATGCCCCAGCACCCCATCGCTTGGGTCCGGGTGGGATGAGGCACTACGAGCCACCTACCGATGTTGTAGCTGTTGACGTTCTTCTTCGGGAGCTAGACCAGCACATCTCTCGCCAGCGTCCATCGGTAGGTTCCCTATCATTTCCATTCAATACCAAAGCATGTTGTACTTTATGTTTCAAACATAGATGCATGTTTAGGATCCTCCTGTGATATGTTGTGATGCGATGTGACATGATGATGACTCATGCAATGTTTTATATCTGTGATAACTGTACGCAATGCTTGAGATCCAAATATATAAAACATGTAATCACATTAAAAGAACGAACCTGGATGCTGGATTGAGAAACTAGTTTAGGTACCTGTGCAAAGGAGATTAAAATAGTAGGGACACTAAGGCTAGGGTTTTAGATGCAAACAATAAAGGAGGGTGGTTTTTCATTTTTTTTTTGAGGAAAACATAAAAATCTAGGGAATTGATTTTTGATTTTTATTTTTTGGGGCATAAAAATTTAAGGGGGATTTTTGTTTTGAAAAAAACTAAAGAGCGTATTATTGTAAAATTGAAGGGGAAAAATTTTTGGATAGAGTTTTGCCTGGCGTACTAGGGTTTAAGGTTCCTAATCTTCTACTAGGGCGTGCAAAACCCAAAAGATCGTCACTCACACACGAATCTAGGGTTGAGAGATTCGCTTGGCTCACCAGGACTTAGGGTCCCTAATGTTATAATAGGGCGTGCAAAATCAAAGGATCGTCACTCACACATGAACCTAGGGTTGAGAGATTTACCTGGCGCACCAGGGATTAGGGTCTCTAGTCTTCTACTCAGGTGTACAAAAATCAAAGGATCGTCACTTACACACGAACCTAAGGTTGAGGGATTTGCCTGGCGCACCAACGCTTAGAGTCTTTAGTTTTTTACTAGGGCGTGCAAAAATTAAAGGATCGTCACTCACACACGAACCTAGAGTTGAGAGATTTGCCTGGCGCACCAGGGCTTAGGGTGCTTAGTCTTCTAAGGCTTGAGATTCCTAGTTTTCTACTATGACGTGTAAGATTTGCTTGGCTCACCAGGGCTTAGGGTGTCTAGTCTTCCAGAGCTTAAAAGATTTGCCTGGCGCACCAGGGCTTAGGGTGCCTAGTCTCCCAGGGTTTGAAAGATTTGCTTGGCGCACCAGGGCTTAGGGTGCCTAGTCTTCTAGGACTTAAAAGATTTTGCCTGGCGCATCAAAGCTTAGGGTGCCTAATCTTTTTGGGTTTAGGGTTCCTAGTTTTCTACAAGGATGTGTAAAAATCAAAGGATCGTCACTCATATACGAACCTAGGGTTGAAAGGATTTGCCTGACGCACCAGGGCTTAGGGTGCCTAGTCTTCTAGGGCTTGGGGTTCTTAGTCTTCTACTAGAACGTACAAAAATCAAAAGATCGTTATTCACACATGAACCTAGGTTTGAGAGAGTTGCCTGGCGCACCAGGGCTTAGGGTGCCTAGTCTTATAGGGCTTGAAAGATTTTGCCTGGCGCACCAGGGCTTACGGTGCCTAGTCTTCTAGAGGTTGGGGTTCTTAGTTTTCTACTAGGTCGTGCAAAAACTAAAGAATCGTCACTCACACGAATCTAGGGTTGAAAGGATTTACCTGGTGCACCAGGACTTACGGTGCCTAGTCTTCTAAGGCTTGGGGTTCCTAGTCTTCTACTAGGATGTACAAGAACCAAAAGATCATCACTCACACACAAACCTAGGGTTGAAAGGATTTGCCTAGCTCACTTGGTCTTAGGGTGCCTTGTCTTCTACTTAGACGTGCAAAAACCAAATGATCGTCACTCACACACGAACCTAGAGATGAAAGGATTTGCTTGGGGCACCAGGGCTTAGGGTGTCTAGTCTTCTAGGGCTTGGGGTTCCTAGTCTTCTACTAGGACGTACAAGAACTAAAAGATCATCACTCACACACGAACCTAGGGTTGAAAGGATTTGCCTGGCGCACCTGGTCTTAGGTTGCCTAGTCTTCTACTTGGACGTGCAAAAACCAATGGATCGTCACTCACACATGAACCTAGGGTTGAAAGGATTTTCCTGGGGCACCAGGGTTTAGGGTGCCTAGTCTTCTAGGGCTTGGGGTTCCTAGTCTTCTACTGGGACATGTAAAAACTAAAGGATCGTCACTCACACACGAATCTAGGATTTTTTATTGCTTTGAGCATTTTCTGTATATCACCTGTTTTGACTGCTCTTATATATTTTGCTCATCTTCTTCCTTTCAAGCTGGCTAGTATGTCCGAGGTTTTGGTGGCTCTGCCTCGATCGAGGTGTTGGAGTGGTATGATGCCCTCTCCGCTCCTAGCCAGGCTCTTGTCGATGTCTCTGGCTTTGCTCGATTCATACCTCTTCTGGGTAGGACGATCAATAACCGGGTTTGGCTCACAGCCCTAGCTGAGAGGTGGTGGGATACCACAAACACCTTTCACTCTACCACTTTCGAGGCTACATTGACACCTCTGGACTTCTGAAAGATTACCGGTATCAGAGTCGGCAGTGCTCCCATTCTTTTCGACCCATTCATTGCTCGCTCTATCGATGCACTGATGTACCTGCTTGGAGCTGTTCCAGTCCAGATGGACAGAGACCAGGTCAGATGCACATGGTTCTTCGTTCGTTTCCACCATTTCCACTGCACCGAGCCCCGTCACTACAAGTGGGTCGCTCGCGGTTTTCTTCTCTACATGTTCGGTACCTCCTTGTTCTCAAACAAGGAGAATACCGTTCATCTGCATTACCTGGGTGCCCTCGCCTGCCTTGACCGCGCCACCACGTATAATTGGGGAAGAGTTGCTCTCGCCACGCTCTACGGCTTTATGAGGGCCTTGACCCGGTTCCCCTAGGAGCTCAGCATCGGGGGATGCAAGAGGGTCTGGGAGGTATGCTTTAGTTTTTGTACATCGTTCATTCATTTCTATTATCTGCTTACTAACATCTTTTCTTTACAGTTTGGACCTACGAGTTCCTCGGGCTTCATGTCCCGGCGAACTCTTCTGCAAACCCTCTAGTCATTCCCTACGCAGCTCGATGGTCCCAAGGTCTGAAGGGGAAGAAGGTTGGGGGAAGGACATTGACGGTTTTGGGCATCTCTGGACCGGCTAACCCAGACCAGGTACCATTTTTCCCTATTTACTGTACTATGCATTGCACTTTGTATCATACTGTTTACTGTTCACTGTGCTTATTACTGCTCTCTGCACTATACTGTTCACTGAACACTAAATCGATTACTGTGCACTGCACTGTTCACTGCACTGCACTATACTGCTCACGACTCATTGTGCTGATCACTGTACTATTCACTGAACGCTGATCACTGCACTATATTGCTCACAGTATTGTTCTCTGATCCCTGCTCTGTACCATTCACTGCTTACTGTTATTTTGTTCCCTATATCATTTACTAAATTTTTGCAGGTGCACTGGGGTGTTTGGAGGGGTATAGAGGATCGGGCTGGTGCGAACCTGATGCGCAGCCGTGAGGCTACCTCGATGCAGATCTTGCTAGAGGGTCCCTTCGGTCGAGAGTACTACCTAGGAGAAAGGGTGGTCGGCCAGTCACTTGGCCTCGACCACTTTAGGATTCCAGCGATCCCTCCAGCCCGTATGTGCCGGACCAACCTTTTGAGCTGTGTCGACATGCTCCTAGAAATGGTGGGGACTCACGCTACGGAGCTGCTGGTGCTAGAGGGAGACTACACGGCCTGGGCTTGGGCACATTTATTAGGATCACTTGGCCCGGGTCTAACTGTGCCTGGTGGCAAGAGAAGGAGACGAGCACCGGAGGCTGCTAATGCTGGTGCTAGAGTTAGAGTTAACGCTGGAGGAGTTGCTGGTGCTGGAGCTGCTCCTGCTGTGATTGGTGCCGCTGGCGCAGGAGCTGCTCGGGCTGGAGCAGGAGGGATGATAGGTCCAGATATCCCATGGAATATTCATACCGTGGCCTATGGCTTCCCTTTCTCCCTTTCAGTCCCAGTCCCACCAACTTTCGAGTTCAGAGCCGAGATTGGCCAGGTCTATTCTTTACTCTTACTCCTTTATTTTAGTTCCTGCTTTACTTGCCTAACTTCCTTGAACTGTCTTTTTTTTCCCTTTTATAGTTTAATCAGGCATGGGTGGATCGTATGCTGCTAATGCTTACGGGTCAGAGAACATTGATTCGTCAGTTGGATGCCACAGTTTGAGCGACTGGCATTATTTTTACTCCAGTGGCCATAGTGAGTATTCTCATAACCCTTTTAACTTTTTTGCACTTTCCTATACTCTGTTTTGATTCTTACTTCCTTTTTGATAGCCTCCGGTACCAGTAGTCGGCATAGTACCACCACAGGCCCCAGTTCGACCTCCAGTCCCGGTTTCAACTCTAGTTCGAGGCCGTGGATCTTGTGCTTCCTTCTCTAGAGCCCGCTCTAGAGAATTCGTTTCTTTTGCTCGGAGTTGCTCCAGAGCTGTATTCTCTTCCTTCGGTAGTGATGGTGATGACAACGATGGCTTGAAGATGCTTTTCGAGGATGTCAATTCTGACGAGGTCGATACTTCCTCCCGTCGGGTCCGTCGGAGGCGATGAGTGATGAGAGAGATTCCCCCTCCCCTTCAGATACTTTTACATACATTCTAATACGTTTTGATTTTTTTGTGGGCCTGCGTGCCCCATACATCTCCATACATTTGGTTTTTATGGGCCCGCGTGCCCCCATTTTACTGGTTTATTGGGCTTGATGCCCCAGTTTCACATTTTGATACATTTTGTTACATTTCGATGCATTTGGGCCTTTGTGCCATTCACATCATTTTATACGTCTATTTGCCTGGTTTATCTTATTTACTGCTCAAAACCGCTTTGGATGTATGATACAAGTCTTAAAACTTCACACGGATTACAAAAATTGCAAACATAATAAGCCCGCCACTTTTAAACATGGCGGTCACCACAATCCATCGTGGCGATCGCCACATAATCCAAGAGCCACGTGGCAGTCGCTTGGTTAACAAGGTGACATCACTGTACTATGTACTTTCATGTTGGCAGTCCCACACTCCAAGATGGCGGTCGCCACAATTCTTGTACCTCCTCTGAACTTTTTGACGTCCAGCCTTCCCTTGCCTTATAAATACAACCTTTAGGGTCCCCATTTCGTGTCACTCTCTCATCTAGATGGCTTCTTTCCATGGTCCACTTTCTGCATGGATTAAGGACTTCTCCCATATCAAACGCCTAAACTTTGCTTCGTTTGGCATTAACTCCCTGTTTTCCTTGATGGCTGTTAGGATTAATGGACCATTATTGAAAGCTGCTGCTCAGTTATGGGACCCATAAACCCATGTTTTTCGTTTTGGTTTGGAGGAGTTATGCCCCACTATGGAGGAATTTGCTACTATTTTAGATCTGACCCCGTGGAGCTCTGTTGTTGTTCTCACTTTCTTCCTTTCGACTCATCAACAGATAATGCAACTTTGTGGCCTATCCGGTATGGAAGCTTCTCTCTTGACATCTAACGACTGCCTTGATATTCATTAGATTATTGAGAGGTTCCGTCCTACCAGCGATCTTAATGACCTTGAATTTCAGTTGCAACGACGCTATTCCCTGTCTTTCTGCCTCTTGGCTCAATACCTTCTCGTTCCTTCTGATGGATGAGTCAGCTGCACACTAGTGGACATTGCGGGTCAAATGTGGTCAGAAAAAGACTTTGTTCCACTAGTTCTGGCTGAGACTCTACTTGGTCTGGATGCTGTTCACCGAGGTGAGACCACTATCTTTGCTGGCAGTCCTTTGCTTCTTCAGGTAAACTTTTATTCCCATTTCTCCTCAACACTGTCAGATAAAAACATACTGCCGTTGGCCCTTGCACTAATCACTACTTATACTCTTTGCAGATTTGGTTGATGAAGAAGGTGAACCTTATGCAAAAACCTCTCACGGATAGGTACAGTGCTACAGCTCTCCTCTACCAACTTTATTATCTGATATGCAGAACTGAGGTAGCTTGGCGGCAGTATCTTTCTTCTCTGGCAGGCTCAGACATCACTTGGCAGTGTTCTTGGTGGTGGATCCCCACCATGACTTTGATCACTATGGACCACCCCAGCGTTCTGCTGATCGGCTTACGATTGTTTACTTTTTACTATCCACACTGGATCATGCGGCAGTTTGGTCGGAGCCAGATTATCTTCCACGGTGTCCGAGGCCATTTATTTTCATCTTTGCTGTAGGCCCCATTTCTAGTATCATATCAGGAGACTTGGCCGTCCTATTCACAAATGGAGATGCAAGAGTTATAGTGTCCCGAGCTTTCTGACAAGTACAGGACATAGATGATGCAAGATAGAGAGAAGAGAGTCAAAGAAGGAAAACAGGAAGCAAAGAGGAGAAAGATTTGAGGCATCCTGCTTTGTTTTAAAGATTTCATAGCTTTTCTTATTTTAATTATAGAGTTTGGGCCCTTCCTTTTATTTTTAAGACCTTGTAACCTAGGCTAAAGTAATGAAAATCCCACATTATGTTTAAGAAGGTTCAAAATTATCCAAAATTTTTTAATTTTTGCAATTAAATAACTTTATTATCAGAATCTAAAAATAAATTTGTATTGTTCTTACTTAGATTCAAGATGGTTAAAACAAAGAATGTGGCCGGACTTCTTAAAAGAAGCTGGCTGCGTATCCAAAGAAAATGGAATTAAGCCATAATGTAGTATGAGCTCAGTTTACTCTCGGGTATTAATACTCTTCTTTTATGGTGCCCTAACTATTACTAAGGTCGTCCTTTTGGGTTTTTGGCCTTGCGGGCTTATTAGTAGCTGAAATGTACGGGCATGGCAGATGCACTGAACAGATGTACCGGCTAGGATCTTCTGATTGCCCTAAAGACATATAGTTTACCCCAGCTTGTTTAGCATGATTTGGCAGTGGATTGGTCGTGACGTTTGGTTTCGGAGCAGTGGATGGTGGTGGGATAACTTTATTGTCAATGAGGTCCTGAATCTCATGACGCAACCTCATACATTTGTCAGTTAGATGCCAGTGGCCTTGGTGATAAGCGTAGTACTGAGAAGCATTGTATCGCAGAGGTAGGGGATTAGGTACGAGCATGGGATCCAACAGCTTGATAAGCCCTTTTTCGACAAGTCGATTCAGGGCTGTGGATAATGAAATGTTAAGGGGAATGAAGACTCTCTTTGGCCTTTGCTATGACTGCTGGTTGTTGTTCTACTGCTGGGTATTGTTTGAATGTTGGGTGGAGGATGAAGGGTTCAAAAGGTTAACCTCGTGCGTATGAGAGACAAGGTTGGTAGAGGTGGATTGATTCTGATTGTTGGTGGGGAAGGATCTTCTTGGTTTTTTACTAGGTTTAGATTTTTCGATGTCCCCAGATTGAATTGTACCTTCAATTTGCACACCAGTATCAAATAGCTGCTCGAAAGTGGAGAGCGGTTGTGTGATCAAATAACGTTTCAGGGGAGATTGCAAATTTTTCACCACAATTCTCACCTGCTCCTTTTCAGTCGACCGATTTGTCATCTTGGCTGCTTTTCCTCTCCACCAGGTCAGGAAGTCAACAAATGACTCCCAGCTCTCCTGACGAGTGGTCTCCAGCTCCCGAGTGGTCACGTTCAGTTGGACGTTGTAACTGTACTGGCTGATGAAGGCTGTGGCTATTTCTTCCCAGGTTCTAGTCTTAACAACATCTAGAGAGAGGAACCACCTCTGAGCTACTCCCAAAAGAGAGCGATGGAAAAGTTTAGCCTTTAGTTGGTCGTTGATCCCTATAGGGGAGAGGGTACTGACATATATCCTCAAGTGGATTCGAGGATCACCAGTTCTATCAAACTTTTCCATCTAAGGCATTTTGAATTTCTCCGGTAGCTTGGCATTTTGGAACAAGCATAGTCCCCCCACATCTAGCATATATTCCTCTACCCCTTTCACCTTCCTCAAAACTTTCTCCATGTAGTCAGTCTTTTTTGCCAGCGCAGACTCCCTGGACTGAGCATTGTTTTTCTCTTCTACCACAAACGGGCGGGGAACCCGAGGTGGCACAGTAACTTGTGGCGCATCTTGACCTTGGTTATCATCCCAAAAATCTTCACCATTTTCATTCGTATCTTCCGGTTATCTATTTACACCTAGAAAACAGGTATGGGTCGAAAATCAGCGCTTGACACTAGTTCTGAACTTGGGTTTGCTACTCCACAGCCCTCTGTATGTCAGTGATCTCCATCATTAGGGCTGTCAGATTCACTTCTTTCTTTGCCATTTCAGATGATTCATCTTATTGTTAAGATACCCTATAGAGTCTGCATGTTACTGATTTAGTCCAGACACGTGTTAACTATGATCTTTCCGGCTCAATGATCTAAATCTAAAGAAATCCTAGATCCCAAAAGCAAGATAACTAGTATCAAACACTTCTCTAAAAAGAATTCTGACGACAGGTAACAAACATCTTAGATACCCCAAAATAGCCAATCACAAGTAAATGATCACTAAAACTGAAGCGATGCCCCTGTTAGGCTCATACTGGCAGCATAACAATTGAGCACCCAAAAATCAGGATGGTGGCTAAGAAGGAAAACAACCAAATTCTAGAGGAAAGATTTATCCGAAGAATCTAAACGAAGAAATAGGTAGCACTCCGGCAAGAAATCAGAACTAGGCCAAAGGGACCGGTTTGATCTAAGATTCTAAGGAGAAACGGGTAGCACTCCGGTAGAAAAACAAAACTAGCTCCCACGGGTCGAAGAAAGCGAGCCTAAATAACAAAGGGGGTATAAAACTAACAACCCGAGAAGAACCTGAAAAAGGGAGATGAGCTATCCTACAGGCTTCGAACTAGAACACGGGCATGACCCCAAGAAAAAAACTACGGCATGAAAGCCAAACAAGGTGAAGAACAAAAGCCGGGTAAGAACCTGAAGGAAAAACTAATCTAAACAACAAGGGATAATAGAAAATTCGGGCCAAACCTAGAAAAGGAACTAGCCTAAGCCGAACAAACAATCCTAACAAACGCAAACAAAACATACAATTAACAAAATACATAATTCTACTGGGTTAGCAGCACCTAATGGAGAGTTCTAAGCTACTATATGCAAAAATGGCCAGTTTTGGTCAACAATTAGGGTACCTTTTGAATAGAGTTAGGTATATACCTCACATGCCTGGTGTGGTGTAGGACACGGTCAAACGGTACACCCAAACTCTTTTACTGCACTTATAAAAGCATACAATCTGTAAGGCTTGCATGCCTTCCCAGCAATCCTTGAAACGGATAAACGATCGGGACATCGAGTCGACCAGGCAAAGGGGTGTGAAGAACAATGTACATGTATGCAAGAATGCAAATGAGAAAGTCTTATTAAGAACCAATGATGTTTTTAAGTCTAGCCCTCTTAATTGATTTTATAAACCAGTCCTAGCAGCGTCGCCAGAAAATACTGTGGCGCCGAAATTTTAGGGGTTTAGAGTTCAAAAATAAGGGATTTCAAGAACTGTTTAAAAAATATTTTAACACCTTAAAAATTAAATTTTGAAAACCCCTTTTTGTTGAAAATAGAGTCGCCACTTAGTTTATGAGAAAAAAATAAGAAAAACAAAAATAGGCTACTGATCTTTAAAACGTTAACTAAATAAAACGGGTTCGGGGGTTAAGGTAAGAATTGGGAAAGGTGTTAGGCATCCCGTTCCCCCAACCATAAGATTGGCCTCTACTAAGTATCATTGGTTTTGTATTAAATTTTTCAAATACATGCAAATACAAAAAATGGAGGCAAAGAGAGAATATTCAAAATCAAATAAAAAAAGTATGTAGCATATGTATATAGAATACCAAATCAAAGCAAATAAGAAAATAAAATCCTAAGTCTTACGGCGCGCAATTTTTAACCAAAGGATACATGGAGCAAACCATCATAGCATGATTCAAAGAAAAGAATAGAAAATATGCTAAAAGTCACTAATTTCATAATAAACATCAATTGCTAGCAATATAACCTAAACTATTCTAAACATGATTTTAAAGCATATTTTAGAATTAACATACTAAGCATGCAAATTATCAAATAATCTAAAAGTACATTAACATGATTAATTTCCACTAAATAGAATGCTAAACTAAAAGAAAAAGATATGTGAAAATCCTATATTGAAACTTATCAATAAAGAAAACAATTAAACTAACAACAAAAATTGTATAAGAAAAATTTATTAAAAAAAATTAAACAAAAAAAAAATAAAAAGTTTTAGAAGAGAAAGAAAATATTAAAAACTAAGAAGTTAGAATCATAACCAAAAGAAAAAAGAGAAAGCAACTTACTTAGTATCGTGGATTTTGTGAATTTTCTATAAAAACTAAACAAATAAAAAAAAAGTAAAATAAAAATTATAAAAGGAGGGACGATGCTAGTATTAGTAAATGTTGAATAAAAAGAAAAGAAAAAAGAAGACTATAAAAGAGAGAATTAAACTAACATTAGAAAGAAAAAATAATAAATATAAATAATGACTATTACAAAATTATATAATAGCCGTTTAATTAAAAAATATAAAATATGGGTGTAATATTGATAATTACAACCATATGTGTGTAAGTGCTGTAATTATAACAATAACGACACTGCTAGTCGCATTGCCAATTATGTTAGTACTAATTATTGAATTAACAAAAAGTGACAATTTATTAAGTGTAAAATGTGGGTAAAATAACAACTAAGAAATTAATGAAAATTGCCAAATTACATGAAGAAAGTTAAATGGTAAACAAGATTAACTATATAAATGAAAGAAACATGTGAATTGAAATTGAACTTAACCCAATTAATCCAAAAAAGAGGGAATGGAGATAGAAAGACCGGGGATCCAAACAAAATACCTGGATCGCTAATGAATGCTCGAGTCGGGGAATGGTGTCAGCAGTCCAATTGCCAACTGATGATCCAATTCAAGTTAGGGTTCAGAGTTTCAGTGGTCGGGCTCTCAGTGCTTTGGCAGGGTTTCGACGTCGGGGCTCGAACTCTCTCATTGCTTCGGCAGAGTTTCTCTCACAATTCTTCTCTCAAAAATTCTGTTCTGGAAACGTACCAAGGGGTATGGTATTTATAGAATTCTTTAACCAATGAAATGTTGACACATGTTAGGACACGTCAGGCCATTTGGAGTTGGCGGTCGCCAGTATGAACATGGCGGTCCCCACAACAAGTGTAATTTTCAAGAGGTTCTACTGGCGGTTGCCACCATGGAGTTGGTGACCCCATGGTTCAATGTGGCGGTCGTTACCTTGGGCTAGGGTTTCCAAGAGGTTTTGCTGGCGGGCGCCATAATGAACATGGCGACCCCAAGATTCTAACATGGCGGTTCAATGATGATTTCACTGGTTTGAAGGTTTTGATTATTGAGTTCAAATACTAAGCTTTGATCATTTTCTGAGGATCATACCGAAGCACCATTCTAATTGTTTTCATTATCGAATTCACCTGGATCAACCTAAGATTAAGTGGGGTCAAATTGGGGTGTCTGCAGGGGTCGCCACCTCCATTATGGCGACTGCCATATGAAACCCTTGGAAGCTTGAAGATTTGTGGTGACTGCCCACTCTGATCCCAGCGATCGCCAATTTCCAATGGCCTGACATGTCCCAAAAAGTGTCAGCATCTCATTAGTTGAAGAGTTCTATAAATACCGTACCCCATGGTACATTTTGAAGAGAGAAAGAATTGCGAGTGAAACTCTATTGAAGCATCGAGAGAGTATGAGCCCCGACACCGAAACCTTATCGAAGTACCGAGAACCGGACCTCTGATATTGAAACTCTGAAACCCTAACCTTGGATTGGATCATTGCTTGAGGATTGAATTTCCGGTCACCATTTCCCGACTCGAGGATTCACTAGCGATACAAGCATTCTGTTTGGATCCCCGATCTTTCTATCTCCATTTTCTATCTCTTTGGAGTGACCGAGTTAATTTGGTTGTTTTGTCTTACATATGTTCTTATATTGCTTATATAGTTGTTTTAATTACTAGAATTCATTTGGTTTGTAACGAATGTGTTTAGTTTGGTAAATTAGCTATATTCATGTTATAATTCAAATCTTAGTTTGTTTAGTTTATTTGCTTTACTCACATTGCACACTTGCACTAAATATGTTAATTTATTAATTAGTGTTAACATAATTGACAATACGACTAACGGTGTCGTTATTGTTATAATTCAAGAAATTACATACATATAGTTGTAATTATCAATATTACACTTATATTTTGTATTTCTTAGTTAACGGCTATTATATTGCTATGTAATTATCGTTATTTACGTTCGCATTTTTCTTTTAATATTAATTTAGTCTTTTTTAATAATATTTTGTTCTTTTTCTTTTCTTTTCTCACCAAATCTTTTAATGATTAGTTTATGCTTGTTACTTTAATTTTCTTATGTTTATTCTCTAATCTCTTAGTTTAAACTTGTTAGTTTAATTTAATTTTTTTGGTTTAAGCTTATTAGTTTAATTTTCAAATAATATTCTCAAATAGTGTTCATTCTAATTTCTTAGCTTTTAGCATTTTTCTTTTTCTTCTAAAACTTTTTATCTTTGATTTAATAATTTTCTTTTATAAACTTTTCTTTTGTTTTTCTTTTTTTTTTTGACTAAAATCTTCAAGTTTTCTTTTGTCATATTCATACATAAAATTCTTATTATTAATTTCATTGTTAGTAAACTCTTTAATATAAGATTTTTATGCACATTTTATTTTAATTTAATATTTCTCTTTATTAGAAGTTAATCATGTTGATGGTAATTTAGATTATTTTGGTAATATGCATGCTTTAGTTACTTTCTTTAAAATCATGTTTTAGAATAACTTAGGTTATTTTAGGTTGTTTATCCATTTTAGCATTATTTTTATTTTAGTTACCTTTAGCATGTTTTCTATTCTTCTATCGAAATTACCACATGCGGGTTTACTCCATTTATCCTTTAGTTAGAAATTGCATGTTGTAAGATTTAGAATTTTTCTTTTCTTATTTGTTTTGATTTGGTGTTCTATATAAATAGGTTATGTATTTTTCTTATTTGATTTTGCATGTTCTTTCTTCGTCTCTATTTTCTGTATTTGTATGCATTTGAGAAATCTTATTAAAAATCAATGATGATTAGTAGATGCCAACCTTATGGTTGGGCGAACGAAGTGCCTAACACCTTTCCAGATTTGTACCTTAGCCCCAAAATCCTTTTTCTCTGGTTAACGTTTTAAAGATCAGTAGCTCATTTTTGTTTTTCTTGATTTTTCTCAAAAACTAAGTGGCGACTCCATTTTCAACAAAAAGGAATTTTCAAAATTTAGTTTTCAAGGTGTTAAAAAATTTTCTAAACATTTCTTGAAATTTCTTATTTTTGACCAAACAAAAACTCTAACATCATTGGTTATTAATAAGAGTTTCTCATTTGCATTCTCGCATGCATGTACATTGTTCTTAACCCATTTTTCTGGTTGACCCAATACCCCGATCGATTTACTGTTTCGGGGTTGTTGGGAAGGCAGGCAAGCCTTACTGGCTACACGCTTTCATAGGTGCGGTAAAAGAGTTCGTGCGTACCACTTGACTATGTCTTGCACCACACCAGGCATGTGAGGTATGTACTCGGCTTTATTCAGAAGGTACCTTGATAATTTACCAAAATTGGCCATTTTTGCATATAGTAGCTTAGAACTCCATATTAGGTGCTCAAACCTAGTAGGATTATTTGCTTTGTTCATTGTATGTTTTGTTTGCGTTTGTTAGGATTGTTTGTTCGGCTTAGCCTAGTTCCTTTTTTCGGATTTGGCCTGGGTTTTTTGTTATCTCTTGTTGTTTAGGTTAGTTTTTTCTTCGGGTCCTTGTCCAGGTTTTGTTCTTCGCCTGGTTTGGCTTTCATGCCGTTAGTTTTCTTATCGGGGTCATGCCCGTATTTTGGTTCGAAGCCTTTAGGATAGTTTTTCTCTCTTCCAGGTTCTTCCCGAGTTGTTGGTTTCATACCTCCGTTTTTGTTTAGGCTTGTTTTTTTTGAACCCTTGTCTAGAATCTGATCTTATAGACCCATGTGAGCTAGATTTGTTTTACCTAGCGGAGTGCTGTCCATTTTTCTTCAGAATCTTAGGTCAAATCGGTCCCTTTGGCTTAGAACTATTTTTCTTGCCAGAGTGCTGCCCATTTCTTCCTTTAGATTCTTCGAATAACCTTCTTGCTAGAAATTTTGTTGATCCCCTCGTTAGCTTTCCTTGGCTCTCGGATGTTCAGTCGTTATTCTGCTAGTATGAGCCCAACAGGGGCACGTTTCTGTGGTTATATCTGCTCGTGGTTGGCCGTGTTTGGTATATGAAGTGTCAGCTATCTGTTATCAAGATCATTTATGAGAAGTGTTTGATACTGGTAATTCTGCTTTTGGGATCCAGGTTTTGCTTTGGATTTAGACCATTGAGCTGAAAAGGACACAGTCAGCACGTGTTTGTGCTAAGTCAGCAACCGGAAGACTTTATAGAGTTTCAGAACAGACAGCAGAATAGTCTAAGATGGCCAATAATGAGGTGAATCTGACACCCTGACGAGGGCAATTACTGACATACAGAGAGCCGTGGAGTAGTAAACCCAGGCTCAGAACCAGTGCCAAGCACATATTTGGGCAATTCATGCCCGTTTACCAGGTGTAAATGGACAGCTAGAGGATACGAATGAAAATGGTGAAGATTTCTGCGATGATAACCAGGGATAAGATGCACCATAAGTTGCTGTGCCACCTCAGGTTCCCCGCTCAATTTGGTAGAAGAGGAAAACATTGCTCAATCTTGGGAATCCGGGCTGGCAAAAAAGATTGACCTCATGGAAAAGGTTTTGAGGAAGGCAAAAGGGGTGGAAGAGTACATGCTAGATATGGGAGGATTATGCTTGTTCCCAGATGCTAAGTTGCCGGAGAAGTTTAAAATACCTGGAATGGAGAAGTTTGATGGAACTGGTGATCCTCGAATTCATTTGAGGATGTACGCTGGTACCCTCTCTCCCATAGGGATCGATGATCAATTGAAGGTTCAACTATTCCACCGCTCCCTTTTAGGGACAGCCCAGAAGTGGTTCCTTTGCCTTGATGTTGCTAAGACCAGAACATGGGAGGATATAGCTACAACGTTCGTAAGCCAATATAGCTATAATATCCAACTGGATGTAACCACTTAGGAGCTGGAGAATACTCGTCAAGAAAGCATAGAGTCATTTGTGGACTTTCTAAGCAGATTGAGGGAAAAGGCAACTAAAATGATAAACCGACCAATAGAAAAAGGAATAGGTGAGGATTCTAGTCATGAATCTCCAATCTCCTTTGAAGCGTTATTTGATCACATAGCCGCTGTCCACATTCGAGCAGTTGTTTGATGCCAGGGTTCAGATAGAAGATGCAATCCAGTCTGTGATATCGATGAGGCTGAGTCAAGCCAAAAGTCGAGAAGACCTTACCCATATAACAACCAAAACCATCCCAGCTCTTCCACTAACCCTACATATTACTCTAACGAGGTGAATTTGCTAAACCCCCAATCAGAGCGACCGAATTCTTTACCTTCATCACCTCGTCCCAGAAATAACCTATCGTCACAGCCGAAAATGCTATGGTGAGTTTTCACTCCCCATAATATCTCTTTGACCACGGCCCTGAATCTACTTGTCAAGAAAGGGCTGATAAAGCTTCTTGATCCAATGCCGCCTCCTAACCCTTTTACCGCTATGCTACGATCCCACCCAATATTACTCGTACCATCAGAGCCACGAACACCCAACTGACAACTGTCTAAAACTCTGCCATGACATTCAGGATCTCATTGACAATAAGGTCATCCCACCTCCATCTGCACCGAATGTCACAGCTGATTTTTAAATTCTTGCATGATTCAAGTCTCGAGTCTGAGTCTGAGTCTTGTTTTGATCAGTTGGATGTCAAGTTCGAGGGCATGTCTGTCTATGCACCCTCTTCTTTTGATTTTGATTTTATAATTCCTGCTTTCTTTGATATCAATAAAATAAACGAATGTTCTGATTATCTTGCTTTGCTTGATTTGTTTTGTACGCTTTCTGATGATTTTGAATTCGAAAGAAATATTCTTGAAGAATTAAAAGTTTTAACAAAAAAAGAAGAAAAAATGCGTGCCCAACTAATAATTAAATAAACTTTGTCAATAAATCTGGGTAATGAAATTAACCCACAAATTGTTCAAATTGGTTCTTCTTTATTTTCAGTTGAA
>JAULJZ010160101.1:0-27066 GCA_032270985.1 Heliamphora pulchella
CAATGTGAGTTGGCGGTCGCCATGTTGTTGTTGACGGCCGCCACTTTTTGGTAGGGTTTCCAAGAGGTTCTATTGACGGCCGCCACAATGAACATGTCGGTCGCCACTTCTGACAATGAATTGGGCAACAAGTTATCAATGGTTTGGTACAATTTCATTGGTTTTGAAAGTTTTTTATGACTGTGTTCAAATACCGAGCTTGGATCACTTCCCGAGGATCGCACTGAAGCACTATTCCACCTGTTTTCATTATCGGATTCGCCTAAAATTAGGCGAGATCAAATTGGGATGTCTACAGAAGCAAATTAAATAATAAACAATGTTAACTATATAAACGAAAGAAATACGCGAATTGAAATTGAATTTAACCCGATCACTCCAAAAGAGAGAAAATGGAGTTAGAAAGATCGGGGATCCAAACAAGGTACCTGAATCGCTAAAGAATCCTCGAGTCGGGGAATGGTGGTGGGCAATACGATCCTCGAGCAATGATCCAAGCTAGGATTTCAGAACTTCGGTATTGGAGGTTCGGCTCTCAATACTTTGGCAGGATTTTGGCGTCGGGGTTCAGGATTGCTCGGCGACTCGGGAGAGCTTCTCTCTCTAAACTTCTCTCTAATTTTTTGTCCTAAAAACGTATCAGAGGGTACGGTATTTATAGAATTCTTCAACCAATGAGATGCTGACACGTTCTGGGACATGTCAGGGTTTTTGGAGTTAGCGGTTGCCACTTTTGAAAAGGTTTCAGAAGCTTCTTATAGCGGTCGCCACTATGCAAGTTAGCGATCGCCAGGTTAGAGTTGGCGGTTGCCAGGTATGAACATGGCTGTCGCCATAAAAAGGTGAAGCTTCCAAGAGGTTCTATTGGTGGTCGCCACAATGGAGTTGGAGACCCCATGGTTCAATGTAGCGGTTCAATGATAATTTCACTGGTTTGAAGGTTTTGATGATTTGCTTCAAATATCGAGCTTGAATAATTTTTCGAGGATCGTACTAAGGCACCATTCCAGCTGCTTTCATCATCGGATTCACATAAGATTTGGCGGGGTCAAATTGGGGTGTCTACACAAAGGCACTTTCAGTCTGTAAATATTGCTCGGGGGGTAAAATGACTAGGAGGTCGTTTTGGCTAAAGGCTATAGAGCTAAAGAACCATTGGAATTTGTTTACTCTGACTTACGTTGACTTATGACTATCTGGGTTACAAGAGGCTTTGAGTATTTTGTTACTTTTATTGACGATTACTCAAGGTATGTATACATTTATTTGATACACCGTAAGTCTGAATATTTTGAGAAATTCAAAGTATTTAAGGCAGAAACAAAAAAGCGTTTGGAGAAATGTATCAAGACACTTTGGTCTGACCGTGATGGCGAGTACCTCTTTGGAGAGTTTAGGAATTATTTGTCAGAGAAGGGGATTATATCCCAGTTGACTGCACCAGGCACTCTACAACTGAATGGTGTAGCAAAAAAAAAGAATATGACTTTTATGGAGATGATGAGGTCTATAATGAGTTATTTGGACTTACCCAATTTTTTTAGAAATTTATATTAGAGACAGTAGCTTATATTCTGAACTTGATTCCTTCTAAGTCAGTACCTTTTACTTTCACAGAATTGTGAACCAGACGCAAGTCTAGTCTAAGACATATTCCGATTTGGGGCTGTCCAACACACATGCTGAAAGAAAACACAGATAAGTTGGAACCGAGAACAAAAGTCTGTTTCTTTGTTGGATATTCCAAGAAAATGAAAGGTAGTTTATTTTATAATCCTAAAAATCAGAAGGTCATTGTCAGTACCAATGCCCAATTCTTAGAAGATGATTATGTAATGGACCACAAACATAAGCGTAGAACTATTTTGGAAGAGCTGAGAGAAAATACCAGTAGTACGGTAGAAGTGCTACAGGAAGGTGACATCGATATCTTATTGCCTCATTGTAATAGGAGGATTATCGGGACACATGTAGATCCTGAACCAGATCAGGGTGCTACCATTAAAATATAGTTTTCACAACCAAAGGAGCATGTGGATAATGGTTTATAGGGTTCTAAATCAGCACAGCGTGTCACTGCTAGTACACAGACGCAAGTAGTGCCTCGTCATAGTGAGAGGGTTGTTCATCAACCCGATTAGTATATGTTCTTAAGAGAGTCTTTTGAGAGGATTCCAAAAGAACTAGATACTGAACCCTATAATTATAACGAAGCACTCAAAGATAAAGATGCAGAGTCATAGCAAAGGGCTAAGAGCACATGTTGTGCAAGTTTAAGAGATCAATTTATGGACTTAAGCAGGCATCTAGGTTTTGGAACACTTGGTTTGATTAAGCCATTAAGTCTTACGATTTTGATCAAAGTCCTGACAATCTTGTGTGTACTAGAAGCGTGATGGAAGTGTGGTGGTGTTTTTAGTACTTTACGTGGATGATATCTTACTTATTGAGAACGATGTGGGGTGTTATCTTCGGTGAAGGTTTGGTTATCCGACCAGTTGATATGAAAAATTTGGGAGAAACCAGTCATATTCTTGGGATCAAGCTTGTGCAAGATCGAAAATAGATGATATTACGCTTATCACAAGCTACTTATATCGATACAATCCTTGCTTATTTTAGCATGTAAGATTTCAAGAAAGGGTTTCTCCATTTTAGGTATGGAATCACTCTATCCAATAAAACACCTGATGAGATAGAGAAGATGAAGGCAACTCCTTATGCTTCGGCAGTAGAAAGCCTCATGTATGCTATACTTTGCACTAGACCCGATATCTATTTTACCGTTGGCATGGCTAGCAGATATCAGTCTAATCTGGAATAGGAGCATTGGACAGCGGTAAAACATATAATCAAGTACCTGAAAAAAATTAAGAATTATATGTTAGTTTACCAAGCAGATGGTCTAGTACTTTTAGGGTACACAGACTCAGATAAGAATTTCAAAAAGTCTACCTTAGGATATGTGTTTATCTTGGGAGGTAAGCCATAAGTTGGAGGAGTATCAAGTAGTCCTGTATTGCTGATTCCACCATAGAGGCCGAGTACGTGGCAGCATTTGAAGCAGCCAACGAGATCGTTTGGCGTAGAAACTTCCTGATAGATTTGGATGTGGTGCCTTCAGTACAATCGGCTATTACACTTTATTGTGACAATAGCAGAGCGGTTGCCAACTCGAAGGAATCAAGAGCCCACAAGAAATGAAAGCATATCGAGCGTAAGTATCACCTGATAAGAGAGATCGTACAGAAAGGTAATATTGTTGTGACCAATATTGTATCATGAGACAACTTTGCAGATCTTTTTACAAAGAGTTTACCAGCTAAGACTTTTAACAGTCACGTAGAGGGCATGGGAGTTAGATGTATAACAGTATTGTTTTGGTTTTGAGTATAAGTGGAATATTGTTATAGTTGTATACTAAAAATTATGATTTTTAGTTTTAGTATTTAATTTTATTTTTTAATAAAATTAATTTTTCTATTTTATAAGAATCTTAATGAGTAATTTATGCATTTCATTATTTATTTGATATCGTATATGGATGTCTTTTATTCTACATACTATTTAATCCGGTGTGTAGAGTTCAGCTTGCATACAGAAGATCAGATTAAAGATTTTTGTAGAATATAAATTTTTGGTTCACAGTTTAAATGGAATTGGATAAACTATCGGTACGACTGTAGTACAAAGTTTTAGTAGACTTGTCTTGATTACATGGAACAAATAAAAGCGTCGTCTATTGTTCCGACTCGCTGTACTAGTACACTTTGTGTGTGTTGAACAAGACCACGTTAGGGTAATTAATTTTATACTAACTATATAAATTAATTCACACTCTATGATTATTATGAGTGCTTATACCTTTAATTTTGAAATAATTAATTATTTATGTATATTTAATATTTATTTTTTTGATTCATTATAGGGTGTGATCTTTTATGGGTCTATAATCCTAGTGAATTGGATAGCGGTATTAATTATATGGTGGATATTAATTATTGACGAAATCTACGTCTTGAATAATTGAAATTGATGATACTCCCTTAACGAAACTTATTAGTTTTGACTGAGTCAAGTCCTGCAGTTGGATTTTATAATTCAAGAGTCAAATAAGTTAAGCAGAAATGTCTTAAAGAATTTTTAAAATAACTGATTAAATATAATTGTCAGTAATTTAATTTAATCAATGGATATCTGTAATATTAACGTGAAGAGAATAAATAAGCTTTTAATAACAGAAGCTCGAATATTCGATTTTGAGAATATGGGTGTAAGTGCAATTATAATTCTTTAGTGGATTGAATTATAAATAATATTTTTATGAAATTACTTCTGGGTTGACGTGAATTTTCCTAATTACATTGGGAACTTAAGTTATATTTACTCCACAAGTCTCTACTGTAACCTATATATATGCTATTATAAAACCTGATGCAATAATTCATATTATTTAGTCAGTGATTAGGTGGCTAGAGTTTCTACATTCTCTGAAAATCCTAACCCTAATCAATAAAGTTTTGAAGAATACGATAGATTCTAACACACACTACGTTCGTGTTTAGCATTCAAGAATACAGTAGAAGACTTGTGTCGAAAATTTGACTAAAAGTTAAAAATCACGATGGATTGTTGACTGAAAATTGTTATAGCAACCGAAGTCATTTAACCAGATTTCGAAAGGTATATTCCTAAATCTAATTTTGGGAGTATTTATGAATTTTATTTTGATTATTCGATATCAAAAAAATTTAATCTAAAACCAGTTTTGGCGTTTGCCCGCTCGGATATTTTTGACTAAAATCATAAACATAATTTTAGGATCTTGACAATTTGCCCCAATAATATTATCTTGTGATTGATATAATTAAATGTATTTAAATTTATATTAAGATATTTAATATATTTGAGAATCAAAACACTACCTTAAAATAATGTTAACTATATGGAATTAAGAAACAATGGATATAAAATAAATTGTATGTCTTCTTCATGTGGAAATGGTGAACATAATTAAAAGTTTCAAAATAATTTTACCTTTTTTATGTTCAATTTAGTGAACTAAACTCATTAAAAGGTTCATATCAAATTCGGACATGATCAGTTTTATGATTAAAGAATTTAAAGTGTTAGTCCTAAACAACCCAAGAGGGGGTGAATTGGATTTTAAAAAAAATAATAACAATTTTAAAAAAAATTCAAAACTTTTTAATTTTACAAGTAAATATAGCAAGTATATCAAGAACTAAAGAAATAAGAAAATTAAACAGGTAAGGGAGAGAGAAAATGAACGGGACACTAAGATTTATAGTGATTCGACTTCTTCCAAACCTACGTCCACTCCTCAAGACTCTTTTTGAGAATTTTCACTAAAATAGAATATTTCACGGACATATTCAAATCCTTTTGCAGCCTCAAGATGATCTTACAAAAACAACCCCTATTTTCTTCTAATCACTTTTGAGCTCTTCTTTGAAGAGTATCACTCACTCAAAGGATCAATAATAGCTCACCCTTAAGTACAATAAATGTAGTATTTAATGAGATACACACTCATTCTTTTTATAAATTATTAAAAATAAATGGATACAAAGAGGTGAGATTCAGCGAGAGGAGTTAATGAGCAATAAATGAAAACTTGAAGATTTGATCTCTTGATTCAAGTTATAGAACAATAGATTTAAAGCTCTGAGAAGTAACTCCTTACATAGTCTCTTAGTAATTAATAATCGTTGGTGGTAGGTGGAAGCATTGATGAGCCAAAATTCATCCGTTGAATTAGGCGCTAGATTTGAATTTTCGTCGTAGGTATCAACTCAATTCTATTTTGGGTCGACACAAATCGTCTAGAGCTTGGTTCTTTAAGTGAATAGGTTGACTCATATCTTCGTTGGTGTAGACACAAATTTCTGCATCCTTCTTACCCACATAACGGTGTCGACTCAAAATCATTTGTTTCGACTCTTTAATACTTCAACTTTTCAAGAGAACCTTTTGGTGTCGACTCATGTTATTTTTGGTGTCGGCTCTTTTTGTCTGAGAGGCTACTGGAATTATAGGATCAACTCATTTTTCCTTTTGTGTCGACTCACAAAATTACAGGAAGTCTCGGTTGTTTTGTGTCGACTCATCTTCGTTGTGGTGTCGATTCAAAAATCTGCATAAAGTCTCAATTGTTTTGTGTGTCGACTCATCTTCGTTGTGGTGTCGATTCAAAAATCTGCATAAAGTATCAATTGTTTTATGTCGACTCATTTTCATTTTGGTGTCGACTCAAAATATCCGAATGACTTGAGTCTTGAAGGGTTGGTGTCAACTCAAAATCTATTTGTGTCGACTCATCCAGTTGCAATTAGTCTCAATTCTTTTGGGTCAACTCAATAGTCTTTTGGTGTCGACTCATTTAAGAGTTCCTGAAACATCTTAAACAAAACAAGTTAAGGTGTCGACTCAATTGCTTAAAGATGTCAACACACTTGAAAATATCAAGAGTTCTTTGCCTTAAGATGTCAACTCAAATATCAATTTGGGTCGACTCAAAATATCATTTTCTCAAGAATACTTAAGTATCAACCTATTTGAAAACTGAGTCAGCTCAAATGGCTAAAGGTGTCAACTCATCTGTCATTTTGTATCAACACTACCTTTTTAAAATATTAAATAATATTTTTTTAAATCAATTTTACTTAGAAAATAAATTATTAAAAACATCAAAATCTAATTAAAAAAGGCCTTGGGCTAACATAAAGAATTTGGAAGAATCCTAACTCTCAAAATTTGATAAAATTAAAAAATAATATTGTGTTGTGCCATGCATAGCACATGTTTATTGCTAGTGTGTGTGTGTATATACATTTCTTTATAATAATATATGTTTAATTTCTTATAAAAATCAATAAAAATATATTTGTAAACGCTACCAAAAATCCTATTTCGGACATCATCACCTAATAACCAATTTGAACTGGAATGGTTTGTGAAGTGTAATAGTGGGATGCTGCTAGAAAATTGATTACAAAACAATCTGTATGTACAATAAAATAGAAATTAGAAAGCAGAACAGCAACAGAAAAATAAAACTGATAAAAAATAGAATTGTAAAAAATAATAAAAATGGAAATACCGAAATATTAAAGAACTTGTTACAGGAAGGAAAAATTAATCAAGGCTTGTGTTTGACATAATTTCTTTAAAACAAAAACCTCCTTGCTCCGGTGCTTCGAGTTAAATGGTGTATGCCTCACAAGATACAATGATAAAAAATTCTTAGAAGCATCATAACAATATAAGAATTAGGCAAACCGAAACTGTGTTTGAAACTCTCTCTTGCAGAATGTCAGGAAAGCAGAGTAGAAGTAGCAGAAACACAATAGGAGGGAAGAATTTCGAAATTGGATAAATGAAATGGGCAAAGGTACATCCTTTAAATAGGCTTCATAGGTGACTATTCGGATTGGCCTAAAGAGTCACCAAATCGATTTAGCCTGGCGGTTGGATCGCCCAACAAGCGCAAACTCGTTTCAAACTCCAACGGTTCGTTCTGACTTCCAACAGTCAGTAACGGTCAAAAATGGTAATTAAAATTCAAAATTTAAATAATTAAATTTTTTGCAAAAAATTAAGAGTTCACTTGACCTAACTGGACAGACGGTGCGCGTGTGATTTGGGTCAAACTCATCATTGGGTAGTTACTTTTCCATTATATACTTCTTTTGTGTTGCTATTTTTGACTAGTACCATGAAAATATCAATTGATGATTTGGCATAATTATTGGGAAGATTTAATATAACATGCAGGTAATATTATTGTGTGAATGTGTGGGCAAAACAATATTTAATTTACATTTATTTGTTTAAGTAAGAAATAAGGACGATTTATTTAAATTTTTTTATTTATTGAAAACACTATGTAAATAACTCTACATATTATTTCAGAAAACCTAATTATTTTTCAATGAGTGGTGTAGGATATTGAAGCAAGTAGTAATTTTAGAGATGTTTTTAGGTATTTTTTTAAAATTGATACTTCTATAAATAACGAAAGAGCTAATGCATAACTTTTGATTTTTGCTACTTTGTTTTTGTTTTTGTATTTGTTTTTTTTGTTTTTGTTTTTTGTCTTTGCTTTGGTCTCGTTTGCTAATTGGCTTAAAGTCAAACTTTTTATTTTTTTTAAAGTACAAAAAATCAAAAAAAATTGTTTTCTAACTTAAAAGTTTTTAATCTTTTTACTTTTAGCATGTGTTTAGATTAATTTTTTTGTATGTTTTTTGGTATTTTGATTTTTTTTTGTAAAAAAATATATGCGAAAAGATATAAAAGACAGTCAATTAATTACAATAGAAGGCCAAATAAGTGAATTTTTAAGAATTTTTTAAACAAAAAGCCTTCAAAAAAACTTAGGCCAACCAGAAGCTTACATAAATTTTGTTATACTTTTTTAAAATATTATTACTTTTATTATACGCATTTGTTTTTTTATAAAAATTATATTTTTAAAATTTACTCGTCAAAATCTATCAAACAAGATTTATATTGAATATAAACTTATTTAAAAATAAATTTTCAAAAATTATAACAATTTTAAACAAAATTTTTTACTTTTTACTTTTTACTTTTTACTTTTTACTTTAAAACCACTTTAAGCATTTGACTTAAAGTCATCATATTCTTCTCACAAACAAACTTTTATCTTTTGAGGCTTAAAATGACTTTAAATCAAAAAACGTAACTTAAATCCATATTGCCAAACGAGGCCTTATGTGTCTCTTTGACCAAAGCTTTTTAAGGTCACGATCTGACTTATCTTAAATCACCCAATAATAGCTCATTTCTTATGCTCTTATCCTTTTAAAGATTATCACATTAATGTAAAAAAAAATGTGACTATAACATATTCGAAAGAGATATTAGGCCTCATTTGGTTTTTTATTTAAAGTTATTTTTTAGTCTTTAATAATTTAAATCTCAAAAAACTTAATAGTCAAAAAATTACTTTTATTTCCGCACTAAAATGCTTAAAGCCACCTTACCAAATTAACTTATTGCATTTGGTAATCTGTCTTAAAATTAGATTTTTTTGCCTTTTTAACTTTAAACAAAACAAGGGAAAAAAATTATTTTGTTAAAATATAGTTTTAAGCAACCATGCAGAAAGCAAAAATTGTGGTTTTATAGTTAACTTTTTGGTAACTTTAAACAAAAAGTTTTAAACCGAAATTAAAAAAAAAATTGTTTATTTAATCTAAAGTCAAAAAGTTAAAAAACAAAAAAATTAAAACCGAATTGCCAAACAAATCCTAGGTAAGCGCAATTTATCCTCACACTTTACAGCAAACTAATTTTAATAATTGGAGTCGCGATCATGACATGTAACAATTAATTCATTATAGTAACAATCGAAATTTCAAACGAGAACTACCCTTTCTTAAAGTCTATGATGATCATGAATACTCAAAGTCTCAAATATTTTGGACAAATTAGCCTATGTTTGGTTTAATTTTTTTTTTTTTTCAAAACAAATTACTTAAAAATCTCTTTAAAAATTTATTTATTTGGTCTCATATTGTAATTAATTATCTTTTTTCACATTTTTTTTATAAAAAAAACTAAAAAGTCAAAAATCCTAAAAAAGCTAGGCCACAAACACGCTTAGTCTAAGAAATCATTTGGTTTTGATTGTCTTTTTGTTTAAAGTCACAAAAAATCTAATTATCCTATTATAACGTTTTTTTGTGACTTAAAGTCTCTTTTTAACTAAATAAACTTTTAAAAATTTTAATTTAAAGTTAAAAAATTAATAAGTCTAACTTTAAACCTGATTGTCAAACGAAGCCTAATAGTTTCCTTGATTTTTAAGGTGATATCAAACTACGATGGTAGCTATGAAGTTCTTATTTTACAAAAAAAAAAAAAAAAACTAAGGTGATGAGTTTTCTTTTACTCCGTTTGGTTTGGATGATTTAGAGAGAAAAGAAAGAAAATTGAATTCTCTCTTTTTTTTATCATTTGTTTAGTTTACTAAAAAGGAAAAAATAGAAAAAATTTAAGAGAAATTAAGAGAAAAAATTATTCTCTCATACTCACTTTTTAAATCTCTCCAAATTAGAGAAATTTGGAGATAAAAGAATTAAATTGATTAGCTATTTTTTATAATATCTAAATTACCCATCTAAAAATAAAAAAAAAGTAAAAAAGTAATGGTAAAAATAAAGTTATTTTCGTAAAATAACTAGTATTTTTTTTTTCTTTTATGAAATCTATGCAAACAAGAGTACTGGAGAGAAATTAATTTTTTTTTCTCTTCAGTTCATCTAAACAAAATGAGAGAAATCATGATTATTTTTTTCTTATAATATATGTAAAAAGAGAAAATATAATTTTTATTTTTTTATTTTTTTATTTTTTTATTTTTTTTATTGATAATCAAACGGGCTGTTAAGATTTATGAGGGTAGGGGAGGGGTGGAGAGGGTGGTTGTAATAATTTTTTTTTTTGGAAACTGTTTGTAGGTAAATGTTGCATAATAAGCTTCTAGAAAAAGCATTGCACTCTCAACAAATTGACCAATAAATAAATAAAAAAATTGACTATTCTGATATTTATTTACTTTTTATTTCATGACCTGCATTTTACATGCTAATGAGAACAAAATATGGTTATTTACTTATGCTAAATACATTAATCTATTCCACGAAATAAGTTAATTTAAGAAAAATTTGAGAATTAGTTTTTTTTAGATCTCGTAAGAGTTTTAATTCTACTAGAGTTCTTTTTTTTATTAATTTTAGTCTCATAATAAATTAGGATAATTTTTTATGACTGATTTATCCCTATTTAAGAGATTTTACCTTACTTTTTATCACATTTGTTGAATTTACAATTATGGACGATAAGGTTTTGGCATGAAAACTTTGAATTTTGAATTTGCCTAGTATGAAAATTTTATTCTTATAGTAATTAATGATTGACATGAAACTCAGCAAATTTAAAGTGAAAAACTAGCATGAAACCCTAATAGTACCAACTTTCTCTATCTTGCACCGCTGCCCTTAGCCATCGCCATCGCACCTTCTCCTCCTCCTCTATCCAACCACCAACCACTTATTTTCCTCTGTCGTCTTCCGTCGCCGCCACTGCTCCTTCGCCAATACGAACGCCGCACAAATACGAATTTCAATCCGAACGCTGCTTCGTCGTCCTCCGTTGCCGTCACCAACTCAAAATCTCACTGCCGCCGCTCCTTTACCGCCACTCTTCCCTCCAAGTTTAGACTCTTCTGTTGCCGCCGCTCCTTCCTCCTCCAAATTTGGATTTCTCTACCACCGCCGCTCCTCTCTCTAGATCTTGACTCCTCCATCACCGGTGTCTTGATTGTTATGAGAAATTTATCACTTTAATTGATAAATTTATCACTCCACTATCACCTGCGTCTCCATATTGCCGTGAAAAATTTATCACTTTAATTGATAAATTTATAACTATAATTTAACTGATAAATTTATCACATTAATTTTCTCGAAAAAATTTCTCTAAAAGAATTTCTCAGTTTAATGGAATGAGAAACTTTTTCTAAAATTTTAAACTAATAATTCTATCAATTTAATGGAATGAGAAATTTTTCACGAATTTTAAATTGATAAATTTATCAATTTAATAGAATGATGAGATCGAAAACGAAGAAAGTGGAGGAGATTGCCAGAGAAGGAGGCCGACTTCAGCTGGGAGATTTTGGACAAGATTTTTGGGATGTGATTTTTTATTCCCATTTAGGAATAAATTTGGTTAATGAAAGTTTTTGAAAATTTAATTTAATAGTATTTTCGGTAAATATTAATGTTATGGGACTAAATTTATTTTAAGAAGTTAGACAAAACTATTAATCTAAGCAACCCAAGAGAGGGTGAATCGGGTCTAAAAAGAATAATAATAGTTTTAAAAAAAATCAAAAATCCTTTAATATCTCAAACAAATATAACAATTATAATAACAAATAAAGCAATAAGAATATTAAATAGGTAAGAAAGAGAGAAATAGAACCCGACATTAAGATTTAGAGTGGTTCGGTTTCTTCCAAGGCTACGTCTACTACTCAAGATTCTCCTTGAGAATTTTCACTAGTTAAAATACTTCACGGGCGTATTGAAAACCTTACAACCTCAAAACTCTCCTTGAAAATATCCAACATGATACGAATGTTTATGGGCACATTCAAAAACCTTATAACAACCTCAAGATGATCCTACGAAAATAATCTCACGAAAATAATTCACTGTTTTCTTCTAATCACTCTTGAGTTCTTCTTTGAAGAGTATCACTTACTCACTCAAATGATCAAGGGTGACTCACCCTTAAATATAATAGATGAAGTGTTCAATGAGATTCTCACGCACTCTCTTTATAAATGATTAGTAATAAATGAGAAGTAAAAAGATCAGAGATCAGAGCTGGAGTTAATGAACAATAAATGAAAACTTGAGGGTTTGATATTTTATTCAAGCAATAGAACAGTAGATTGAAGCTCTTGTTCTTTAAATGTCTTGGAAGTAACTCCTTATATAGGCTCTTGAGGATCTATAATCGTTAGAGGTATGTAAGAGCATTAAATGCAAAAATCTAACCGTTGAATTCGGCACCAGATTTGAAATTCCGTCTCAAGTATTGACTCAAATCTTTTTGGGTCGACACAAATCTTCTAGGCTTGGTTCTTCAAGTGAATGGGTCGACTCCTTCCTTCGTTGGTGTCGAAACTAATTTTTGCATCCTTCTCGCTCACACAATGGTATCGACTTAAAAATATTTGGTGTCGACTCGTTTTATACTTCAGCTTTCTAGGAGAAACTTTTGGTGTCGACACATATTGCATTTTGTGTCGACTCAAAAATTTGTAGGAAGACTCGATTCTTTTGTGTTGAATCATGTTTCATTTTGTGTCGACTAAAAATTCTGCAAGAAGTCACGACTTTTTTGTGTTGACTCATGTTTCATTTTGTGTCGATTCAAAATTTTCAAATGACTTTAGTGAGTCATGAAGAGTTATTTAGTGTCGACTCAAATTTCTATTTGTGTCGACTCATTTTGTTGCAGTAAGTCTTAGTTCTTTTGTGTCGACTCAAAAGTCTTTTGTGTCAACTCATTTTGTATAACCTGAAAGCATCTTAGGCAAACATGTTAATGTGTCGACTCATTTGCTCAAATGTGTTGACACACAAGAGAACGTCAAGTAATTCTTTACCTTAAGGTGTCGACTCAAATATCAATTAGGGTCGACACAAAATATTCTTTTCCAAGAATACTTAAGTGTCAATTCTTTTGATAAATGAGTCAACTCAAGTGGCTAAATGTGTTAACTCATTTGTCATTTTGTGTCAACACTACCTTTTTGAAAATTTTAAACATTATCTTTTTAAATCAATTTTACTTAGAAAATAAATTATAAAAATCATCAAAATGTAATTAAAAATATCCTTAGGCTAACAATATTCTTTCATTTTTTTATGATTACAATATTTTCTAGAAAATATTTAAAAATATTTTGAACAAGAGTTTTTCTCTTGTCTCTATGCTTTAAACAAGATATGTAATCAAAAAAGTTAGGCATACAAGAATAAAGGAATCCATATATTTAAAATGATTTGCAATATAATTCAGAAGCATTCTGAATTCATTATATATGTGCACTGATTCAATACAAGCTCAAGCATTCAAAAGTTTCAAAGTAGCAATTGAATCAACAAAAACTTATCTATACTTCAAAAGAAGCATTCTGAATTTATTAGTGCAAAAGACTCATCAAGAATGTATACATATATATCAAAGTCAATAAAATGTTTAATATATAGAGATTTAAAGAAATGATATACTTAGAGCAAAAACTCAATACCAAAGCATAAAAAATATATCTGTTTCAACCAAACATACATTCATTCATATGCAATAGAAATTAAGAAGTGTATCTGTTTCAACCAAACCACCACAAAGATTAACAAAAACAACCACAGATAAAAATGTTTTATTACATCTTCTCCTTCAGATATAATTAACTCTTCAATTCTTCAAAAGCTTCGTTCTGGACTCTTTTCCCCTTACCTTACCTTCAATCTTCTCCCCTTTTATAATCATCAAAAACTTTGGGGCTCATCCAGGAATTTCTTGAAAGCTTTCTTCTTTTCTTGTTTTTGCTTCCGGGCAGAAGCCTTTTCCTTAGAGGATGCGGCTCGTTCAACTTTGGATTCTTGTGCTTCCATGGCCACAAAGGTGCTTGCCAAAGCCAAGTCTGCCTCGCGTTTAAACCGTATTTCTTTTTTAGCCTTGCTCTCCCTGCGCTTGAACTGTTTGGCCCAAGCATCTTGAATTCACTTGAGATGGTCTTCAACCTGCTAGGTATTTTGTTGTACTACAATGACAATGCATTCATCGTATTCCTTCCTGACTTGCTAAAGGATTACATTGTTGCAATTTACAATGGAAACAATGTTCCTATCCATTGTTTTGTATAATGCTCACCCAGCATCGGTGGCATTCTCAAAGTCTAGTTTTAGACCACGGTTCATTTTATCAAGGTGTTTGATTTTGTTAGAGAGGGAGGAGAAGGTGCTATAAAGATCAAAAAGGTCTTGGTCGACCTTGGCTTGGAGTTGGTCAATGAGGAAGATAAATCCTTGACTAAGGATATAACCTAAGAAAGATCAACAGAATGATGGCTAACAGATGGAACATATGTAGAATCAAAATGAGTAAGAGAAAGGACATGAGAGGGACCAGAAGAGGGTCTAAGAATATTAGCCCTAATAGATGGAGGAGTAAGAAATCCAAAATCAACAAGAATGTGGGGAAAGTCATGAGGAGGATTTCTAGTGGTAGAGGGAGTACCACGACAGGTGGTCACCGTCAACTTTGGAAATTTGCATGTGTTTAAGGGAGGACGGCCTATAAAGGTCATGTTTAGAAAAGACAACTACCTTTTCTTCAGAAAGATCAATACCGAAGTGTCGAAAAACTTTGGTGAGAAGCATAGCATGAGGGAGAGAGAAGTTTAACTTTTCATGGGATTGAAGCACGTCAGAAATGAATAAAAAATCAAGACTCAATTTTTTCTTTTCAATGATGCACTACATGACAAAGATGTGCATGTAAGTAACATCGCTAAACTTCCCTAATTGGGGTAAGAATATGTGATTAATCATGTGGTGTAGAATATGCATTTCGGGCTTTAAAAAATTTACCTTCAAAGGTTTTAAGGGATCAACTTCCTCAACCTCAAATATTTGTTTCACGGCATCGTGAAAAGAGAGGCCTTTGATTTCGACGGTTCTCTTGTTCGCTTTGCACGTGACAAATATGTCACCATCTGGAACATAAAAAATTTCATTAAAGACACTTGAGGTCAACTTTATCTCAGTACCATTTACCCATGTTGTAATGGTATTACTAGGGATAGAGGAGATGCGAAGATGCGCATAAAAAATTTTTACAAGGGTTGGATAATGGGGGTCACGAACTTGAAGGAGCCTTTCCCAACCAAGATCAGAAAATAAGTCTTTGAATCTCATTTCAATGGAATCAAAATACTCAAAATCAATAGAGCGGCCGGGTATTACCTTTCGATTCATGAGGATGCGAAGTACAAGTTCTGGAACTTGTTGGATTGGAAACTCAAGGATTCAGCCATTCCAATCGCCGAAGTTTCCGTCGCCGCCGTCGTCGTCGTCGATTTCTTCTTCTTCTTCTTTTATGCCTTAGGGTTTGAGGGACCTTCGTCTTGCCTCTTGCTACCCTTTTCCATAGTTCGGGAGGACATTAAAATGGAGGTTGAGAATCGGTGGAGAAGGAGGGAAGAGAGAGGGTCGACTCAAGGTTTCAAAGAGAGGGAAGGTGAAAAGATGCGGGAGACGAATGATTTTGAAGAGAATGAGTCGAAATGATTCGTCGTTTGTGGGACCGGTGCCTTTATATATAGACAAAAGATTTGTGTCGACACAAATTGTATTTGAGTTGACATGTTTCTTCACGAATGGGGGTGTCCAAAGGACAAGAATTGTGTCGACACTTTTTTCATGGTGTTGACAATTTCAGCCAGTTGAGTCGACACGATTAAGTATTGGGGGACCCAAATATACCGAGAGTATGAAGTCGAAAATGAGTCGACACCATATAGACTTGAGTCCACACTTTTTCCTATCTGTGTCACTTCTATATAGATTGAGTTAACTCTTTAACATACGTGTCGACCCTTTTCAACAATGAGTCGACACTTTTCACACATTAATTTAAAGCATGAAAAACATTTGAAATACATTAGACAGGCTTGGTTAGCATGGCATATAATCATTAATTTGAAGCACATAGCATGTCAAGTTCTCTTCTAATATAACATAATCTTTCTTGATTTAAATGTTTGGTGAATATATCAGCAAGTTGGTAGTCCGTGCCTACAAATTCAAGTTTAATATTGCATTTTTGAACATGATCTCTAATGAAATGATGTCTTATCTTAATATGTTTTGTTTTAGAGTGTTGTATAGAATTTTTAGATATATTTATGGTATTAGTGTTATCATATTTAATAAGAATATGATCTAAACAAATACCATAGTCTTCTAGTTGTTGTTTCATCCAAATAACTTGTGCACAATAGCTATCAGCTGCAATTTACTCAGTCTCAGCTATTGATAAGGCTACTGAGCTCTGTTTTCTACTAAATCATGATATTAAAAAGCGTCTTAGAAATTGACATGTTCCACTTGTACTCTTCCTATCAATTTTACACTCGACAAATTCTACATCCGAATAGCCAAATAACACAAAGGCTATCCCTCTAAGATAAAACAATCTTAGATTTTGTGTACCTAAAAAGTATCTAAAGATGCGCTTAACAGCAGTCACATACGATTCTTTAGGATTAAATTGAAATCTAGCACACATGCATACATTAAACATAATAACTGGTCTACTAATAGTAAGGTAAAGTATGAATCTAATCATACCTCTATATCACTTTTCCTCTAATATCTTACCATTTTCATCCTTGTCAAACTTTGTTGAAGGGCACATTGGGATTTTCATAAGTTTTGCTTTTTGCATATCAAACCTCTTCAATAAATCTCTTGTGTACTTGATTAGTTGATGAAAATTCTATCATTTGTTTGTTTGATTTGAATCCCATGGAAGTAATTGAGATCACCCATCATACCCATCTCAAATTTTCTCTACATGCACTTAGCAAAGTCCTTATAAAGAGATTCATTAGTCGAGCTAAAAATAATATCATCTACATAAATTTGGACAACAAGCAAATCATTTTCTTGAGACTTGTTGAAAAGAGTGGTATCAATTTTTCTTCTTGAAAACTTATTTTTAATTAAGAATTTGTTAAGTTTTTCATACCAAACTCTTGGTGCTTGCTTCAAATCATAGAGAGTTTTGGTAAGTTTGTAAACATGGTTTAGAAAAATCAAAATTTTCAAAGTCGGGAGATTATTTCAAAAAAATTTTCTCTGAGATAAAACCATTTAAAAAGGCACTTTTGACATTCATTTGATAGAGTTTGAAGTTTTTAAAGTATGCAAAAGCATATAACATCCTAATGGTTTCAAGCCTAACCACAGGAGCAAAAGTCTCATCAAAATCGATGCCTTCTTCTTAATTGTAACCTTGGGGTACCAATCGAGCTTTGTTCCTAAGAACTACTACATTCTCATCCATCTTATTTCTAAAAACTCATTTTGTACCGATGATGGAGCGTTCCTTAGGTCGTAGACTAAAGTCCAAGCTTTGTTTCTTTTAAATTAGTTTAACTCTTCTTACATAGCCAAGATCCAAAACTCATCGTTTTCAACTTCCTCAAAATATTTTGGTCCAGTTTGGAAAAGAAATGCTAGATTACCACAAACATTATGTAGAGAGGATCGAGTTTTGATACCTTGAAATGGGTGACCAATGATCAAGTCTTTTGAATGACCATGAGCATACCTCCACTCATTAGGCAAATTTGAATTTTCTTGATTTGAAGGTCCAGTAGCCTGCTGGACTTCATCTTCATGAGTATTGGAAGCTTCCTCACGATTTGGTTCTTTTTGGTCCTTGATAAAGATGTTCTCAATACTTTTTCCTATGTCAACTAAGTCATCTTCAGAAAATTCTTTTAAAGAACCAATGTTAGTTTCATCAAATACAACATGTATAGATTTTTCAACAACTAGGGTTCTTTTATTGAAAACGCTACACGCTTTACTAGATAAAAAATATCTTAAGAAAATATCTTCATCAGATTTTGCATCAAATTTACCCAAAATTTTTTTGTTGTTATTCAAAACAAAGCATTTGCACCCAAAGGTACGAAAATAACTAATGTTAGATTTTCTTCCATTTCATAACTCATAGGAGATTTTTCTTGAGAGAAACTTGAATCATGGCTCTGTTCACGATAAAATAAATTGTGTTTACAGTATCGGCTAAAAAGTATCATACTAAATTATTTTCACAGAGTATAGTTTTAACCATTTCTTCCAAAATCCTATTCTTTTTCTCAACAACTCTATTTTGTTGAGGGGTTCTAAGAGGAGAGAAGTTATGGTTAATACTATTTTCATCACAAAACTTTTAAAAATTTTTGTTTTCAAATTCTCTACTATGATCACTTCAAATACTTGTGATTTGAAAATTTTTTTCATTTTGAATTCTCCGAGACAATTTTGTAAAAGAAGCAAAGGTTTCATCCTTATAAATTAATAATAGCACCCAAGTGTATTTAGAGAAGTCATCAACAATAATAAAGGCATATTTCTTGCCTCTAAGGCAAAGAGTTCTTGTTGAATCAAACAATTTCATGTGCAATAGCTGTAAGGGCCTAAAAGTTAAAATCTCACTTTTGGATTGAAAAGAACTTCTAACTTGTTTTCCTTGTTGACATGCATCACAAATTTTATTTTTTTCAAATTTGATTTGGGATAAACCAATCATCAATTCTTTTTTTAAAAGTTCAAAAATCAAATTCATGTGTGTATGTCTAAGTCTTCTATACCACAACCAACTATTATCATTCAAGACCGCTAAGCACTTGGTGTCATTTTTGAAAAAGTCATTTAGATTGACAGTGTAAACATTTTCATGCCTATAAACTTTAAAAATAAATTAGTTGTCAATTGAGTCTTCAATAACACACTTAGCATGATCAAAGATAATCTTGTGGCAATTTTCACAAAGTTGGCTTTATGCCAAGAAGGTTATGTTTCAAACCATCAACAAGTAAAACATTTTCAACAGAAGGAAAAAAAACTTTACCGATACAACCGATTCCTATGATTTTTTCTTTGCTATTGTCTTCAAATATCACAAATCCACTATCTTTAGGTTTGAGAGATGCAAACATTAACTTGTCGCATGTCATGTGTCTTAAGTAAGTACTATCAAGATACCACATTTTCTCCTTGAATGAGGACTTGAGACACACCTGTAAAGAAAAATCAAATTTTGATTTTTGGTACCTTAACTTTTTTGGGTCCTTTGGTATTAGTTCCATGTGGGTGTGTTCTGTTTGGAACCCAAACCATTTTTGCAGGTAAATCAAAAGATTTTCTATGTAAACAATGTGTGAATGTGTGTCCATACTCATAGTAATGAAAGCAAGTTGCATTAGAGTGATTAGAGGATACTTTGACAAAAATGTTGTTTAAGAATTTTTGCTTCTTATTTGGTTGATATCCAACCCTGACTTTATCAAAAATACACTTTTGCATACCAAGAAGTTTATCTAAGTTATTCTTTCCAAGAGTAAACTTATAAATAGTTTTTATAAGATCTTCAACATTTTCATTTAAAACCTTGTTTTTATCTTTCAAAGTAGAAATCTATTTTGATTGTCACGACCCATTTTCATATATAGCATCCGTGACCGGCCAGTGAGTCAAAACCCACAAAATGCCTCTTTCTTTCTTTATTTTTCATTCCTTCTTTTGAATTTTTGCCGACTGAATTTTTTTGTTCTTTGTAAATGATCTCATTCAGGTCATTTAAGTTTTGAAACAAAAGTAATTTATTTATTGAAAAGAAATCATCTCCAATAAACATTCCCAGTAAGCCATCTCAAAACTCCCAGAGTTTCTAATAGCATATTCAATATTCAAATATTATAACTACATACAAGAATTGAAATGCAATACAAAAATTGAAATGAACTCTAAACTTTCTTTTTTCGGCTACCACTTTCTTTATTCCATCATGCGTCACCTGAAATGTTTCAACGTTTATTAGCACAGCTAGTGCGAATTCAATGATATCTGAACTACTAATTATTACATAGTGTTAGAATAATATATATCAAACGGTTAGCCAAAATTTGGTAGGGAGCGACTCCACATTTTATACAGTGGACATGATTATTCCTTGTAGCCACCTGACCGTAGCCCCACCCTTATTGCCTCGCCTCGTTGGTACGCTTATCGTCCCTTAGCGGCCAGAACACCGTTTAACCCATCATTCATTCATGCATTATTTTCATTCGGTTTCATTTCCATAATTTATTTCCATTTTCATCATTCATTTCCATTTCCATCATTCGTTTTCATTCTTTAACAATGTAGCATATCAAGCATCCACGTGAAATAAAAACTAGTCAAGATATCAGAGCCTCACCTGTTCTAACAGAATTTGATTTCAACTGTTTCGGAACTCCAAATCTAGTAAACATGTTAAAACTACAATTAGATAACATTCCACATTTCGACTATTCTATTTTTTTATAACTCTATATGTATTGTTATTAGATCTTTATTATTTTAAAGTATTTAATAAAAATTTTAATTATTAAAAATCACTAAAGATGTACCAAAAATTTTAATTCTTTTTTTTTCATAAAACTAGCTAGTTAAAAACATAACATGTAAAAATATTAATTTTGGCTTTATAAAATATTTTATTTTTGTAACTTATAAAATTACAATCACACTTTTTATTAAAATATTTTTATCTTTTTAAAATATTTATTTTGTATTAAATAATAGGATGATCCTTTAAATTAATTAATTAATTAATTATTTAGTTAAATTTTAAAATATAATTTTCATCTACTAGTAAACTAACATAACTTGGTTATTGTTACTAGCTATTTTAAATTCTTTATTTAAAATATTTAACCTTTTTAACTTAAAAGTTTTATTTTATTTATTTACTTCCCTTTTAACTTAGTTAATTTTGTTAATTCCAAAAATCTATTAAGTTTATATAAAATCTTTTATCTTGATTTAATTTTTTAAAATTATTGAATATTTCTTTACAAAACTTATTAACTAAATAAAACTTAATCATTCTATTTTATTCATAAAATCCCATTTACTAATATGTCAATAACAATATCTTTATTGTCTTAGATAATTTTATTAATTTTAAAAATTTATAGAGTAAGTTATAATTTTGTAGAACCCTCTATTTAACTTAAATATTAATTTTATGAATAATTTTATTTTCAAAACTTGTTAATTTAATCACGTTTAAGCCACTAACTTGAAAAAATATTATCTATATATATATATATATATATATTAAAGGTAATACTATTATTATTTGCTTTAACAAAAATGATAAATCAATTTAAATAGTTATTATATTCATAAAATCCTTACTAATTAAATTTAAAACATGATTTTCATAAAATATTTTAGACTTTTAATATATAAAAAATTCTTTTTCTTTTTATTATTATTATTATTATTATTATTATTATTATTTAATAAAAAGTAACTTAAATATAATAAAATAACCCTAAACATAACTTAACTAAAAATAAAAAAATATTAAGCCCAAACAAAAACAAAACCCAAAATAATCAAAAATCTGGCCAAACAAGGCCTAATCCAAACATCACGTAGCTAAAACAAATCAGAAATTGTAGAGAGGGAAACGGGGAGAGAGAGTACTGAACCGAAATAGGAATCAAATGCGTCGAGGCTTGTTGGTAGCGGCAGTGATGGTCGGCGAGGTCGTCAAGGGCGTCGCCGGTGGTAGTCGGTGCCGATGGTGGTTGACAGTGGGATTGGCAGCTTCGGTGGTGGGGGTCGGTGAGGCTAGCGGCTGACGGTAACTCTCCTTTCTCTCTCTTTTTCTTTTTCTCTACTTTGCCTTCTCACTTGTGCCGAAAACCTCTCAAAGTCCTCCGATTTACACTTGTTCTAATCCCAATCGAATGTTGAATCTACAAATTAAGGGGGTTGATTCGTCGATTCAATGAATGGAGGGTTGATTCGTCAATTCAATGAATGAGGGATTGATTCGTTAATTTAATGAATGAGAGGGTATCAATCCCCTTTTGCCCGTCGGTTGCAATCCCAGCCCCATTCAAATAATAGTAATTTATTTAATTTTATTTATTTTTTTATTTTTATTTTTATATTTTTCGGCTTGTTACATTGATAATACAAGCTTTTTTCCTTTCAAGGTTTCAATTTCACATGAAGGGGAAAGAACCAACATTTTAAGAATATAGTTTTTTGTATTCATTTTCTCAATTTATCATGCAAATCTTCAAATGCACTTTGTAATTCTTCTAATGAGAATGGGTCATTTGTTACCTCATCATCTTCCTTGGCCATGAGGCAAAGATTTGCACCTTCAACTTCTTTTTTATCCTCGGAACTACTGTTATCACTTTCACCTCAAGTTGCCTGCATCGCCTTCTTAAAGCCTTTTTTAAAGTGCTTTTTGAGTTGGGGACACTCGGCTTTCACATGTTCAGGCATCTTACATTTATAGCATATGATCTCTTCTTTCTTGTAATCATTCTTGAACTTGCTAGATTCACCCTTAAACTTGTTGAATTCTCATTTGTGCCCATGTTTCTTGAAGAATTTCATTCTTCCTTGTTTCTTATTTCTAAGAAACATTTTAAATTTCTTTGTGATGAATGTCATGTCTTTATTTTTATCACTAGAGGAGTCTTCATTATATTCTTCACTAAGGGTGGATGATTTGAATGTTATTCCCTTCTTCTTTTTGATCTCATCTTTATCATTTATTTTGATGTTCATCCCATAAGTCATAAGAGATTCAAGGAGCTCCTCCAAGCTAAGAGTGTTGAGATCCTTGGCTTCTTGAATGGTGGAGGCTTTTGCTTCCCAACTCTTAGGCATACACTAAAGGATCTTTCTCACTATCTCTACATTAGAGTAGATCATTCCAAGTGATTTTAATTCATTTATAATATCAGTAAATCAAGTAAATATTTCGGAGATATTTTCATCATGCTTCATTTTAAACAATTCATAGTTATGAACTAGCATGCTTATCTTGAATTCCTTGACTTGATTGGTTCCCTCATGTGTAGTAACCTCAAGTCTATCCCAAATTTCTTTGGCGGTGTCACAAGTTGAGATTCTATTGAACTCGTTGGGGTCAAGACAGCAATACAAGAAATTCATAACTTTAGCATTCTTTTGAATTTCTCTTATGTCACCTTCGGTCCATTCTCTTTCAAGTTTATGGACAATTGCCCCTTCTACGATCTTGGTAGGTGATTTTGGTCCGTTTATGATTACTCTCCATAGGCCGTAGTATGCGGCTTGAATACATATTTTTATTCTTGCCTTCTAATAATTATAGTTTGTTCCATTGAACAAATGAGGTCTATTGGTGGACTGCCTTCAGATTGAATAGGTCCAATGTTAGTGGTTGCCATGAAAACTCTTAGACGGTTAAGTAAAAAATAAGAGCCCAAACTCTGATACCAATTGTTAGTCTAGACAACCCAAGAGGGGTGATTTGGGTCTAAAAAGAATAATAATAGTTTTTAAAAAAATTTTGAAAACATTTTAATAGCTCAAACAAATATAGCAATTATAACAAGAAATAAAGCAATAAGAATATTAAATAGGTAAAGGAGAGAGAAATAGAACTCGGCACTAAAATTTATAGTAGTTCGACATTTTCCAAACCTACGTCCACTACTCACGATTTCCCTTGAGAATTTTCACTAGTTATAATGCTTCACGGGTGCATTCAAAACCATACAACCTCAAGATTTTCCTTGAGAATATCTAACAGGATACAAATATTTACATGCACATTCAAAAGCCTTACAACAGCCTCAAGATGATCCTACGAAAATAATTTTCTTTTTTCTTCTAATTACTCTTGAGCACTTCTTTGAAAAGTTTTACTCACTCACTCAAAGAATAAAGGGTGACTCACCCTTAAATACAATAGATGAAATATTCAATGAGATGCTCACTCATTCTCTTTACAAATGATTAGCAATAAATGAGAAGTAAAGAGATGAGATATCAAGTGCTGGAGCTAATGAGCAATAAATGAAAACTTGATGGGTTTAATCATTGATTCAAGCAATAGAGCAGTAGATTAAAGCTCTTATTCTTTAAATGTCTGAGAAGTAACTCCTTATATAGCCTCTTAAGGATCCCTAACCGTTGGAGGTAGGTATGAGTATTAAATGTAAAAACTAACCGTTGAACCCAGCGCCAGATTTGAAATTCCGTCTCAGGTGTCGACTCAAATCTTTTTAGGGTCGACACAAATCTTTTAGGCTTAGTTCTTCAAGTGAACGGGTCAACTCATTTCTTCGTTAGTATCGAAACTAATTTTTGCATCGTTCTCACCTACACAATGTTATCGACTCAAAAATATTTGGTGTCGACTCGTTTTATACTTCAGCTTTCTAGGAGAAACTTTTGGTGTCGACGCATAAATCTGCAAGAAGACTCAGTTCTTTTGTATCGACTCATTTTCATTTTTGTTGACTAAAAATTCTGTAGGAGATCACGGTTCTTTTGTGTCGACTCATGTTTCATTTTGTGTTGACTCAAAATTTTCGAATGACTTTAGTGAGTCCTGAAGAGTCATTTGGTGTCGACTCAAATTTCTGTTTGTGTCGACTCATTTTGTTGTAGTAATTCTCAGTTCTTTTGTGTCGACTCATTTTATATAACCTGAAAATATCTTAGGCAAACATATTAAGGTGTTGATTCATTTGCTCAAAGATATTGATACACTTGAGAACATCAAGTATTCTTTACCTTAAAATGTCGACTCAAATATCAATTAAGGTCGATACAAAATATTCTTTCCCAAGAATACTTAAATGTCAATTCTTTTGATGAAGGAGTCAGCTTAAGTGGCTAAAGGTGTCAATTCATTTGTCGTTTTGTGTCAATACTACATTTTTAAAAATTTTAAACATTATCTTTTTAAATCAGTTTTACTTATAAAATAAAATATAAAAAATCATCAAAACCTAATTGAAAAAGTCCTTGGGATTGTTGGAATTTCTGAATTCAATTGACTTTATTTTCTGAATTCAATTAGCAATTGAATTGACCATTCAATTGACAATTGAATTCAGGCCATTCAATTGAATTCAATTCCAAAATTCAATTGACAATTGAATTGGCCATTCAATTGCCAATTCAATTCTGGTGTAACTCTCTATTGAAGGAAATTCTATATAATGAGACTCATGTAGTATTCTGAAAATACAGACAGACAGACAGATACACAAACAAGAGGTAAGTAGAGAAGAGGAGAAAGAGAGAGAGAGAGAGAGAGAGAGACCAGATTACAATTGTCTATTGTGATAGAGAGAAAGATAGACGAGGTACGTTCGTAGCCGATCCTTGATGGTGTTCCAACGTTCGGATCAATCATTTTATCCTGGGAGAGTGACGCCGGTGGAAAATCTACAACACCCTCGGTAGGCGGTGAATCATTCTTAAGGACACTGCGTTTGCAGGACTCGGTTTGCATATTCTGTTCATGTTATTTTCTGCAATTTCGTTTTCTGTAAATTCTATTTATTGTAATTGTTGAAAATTAATAAAGATATATTTTCTGGACTACCAAGCATGAATCTTGTGGCATGATATTTCTCCCAACAATCTGAAGAATGAGTCAATTTTTAAAACCTGCTCGGTTTGGATTTTCAATTTTCTGGACCAGAAAATACATGTTTATATTTCTAATAGTTTCTGTGAGTATGTTCAGGTTTTATGTATTCATTGCATTATGAAAGCATCTATCTTATTCAGAATAATATGTTCAGAATAATCCAAACCACAGTGGTTGGCTTTCCGCCATCACCTAGTCGCTGTTCTGAAATTTGAGATCTGGTCGTTTGTGTCGACACCTTTTTATTTGTGTTAACACTTTTGACACTTTTAGCTGCTTGTGTCGACACATTTTTCATTGGTGTCGACCCCTTTCCTTCTGTTGGTGTTGAGTTAAACTCTCGATTTTTTTGTGTCGACACCTCTCTCTGTTTGTGTCGACACCTACCTTAGTTTGGAACTCTCGGTTCTTTTGTGTGGACACATTTATCTGTTTGTGTCGACACCTACTTCTGTTTGAATCTCTCGGTTTTTTTGTGTCGACACCTTCGCTGGTTGCTGTTTACTGTTTGCGTTGAATCTCTCGGCTCTTTTGAGTCGACACCTGGGGTGTTTTGTGTCGACACTTTCGATGGTTGTGTTGACACCTTTCTCTGTTTGTGTCAACACCTTTGATATTAGTGTTGACACTTTTCATGTTGGTGTTAACCCTTTCCTTCCTGTGTCAACACTTCGCTATGATGCTTAATTGAGATCTGCTTAATAGATATCCAATCGGCTAAGGCCGTAGGTAGTCGTGCGCGGCTGACCTTTGAAAGGTTGAATGGTTCAACCTTTGAAAGGTCGATCCCCACTGAGGGCGCTGCCCTCAGACTCCCGCCTAGGGGCATTGCCCCTAGGAACCCCGCTAGGGTGCGCGGCCCCCTAGAACCCCCACTAGGGGGCGCCCCCTTGGGTCCCTGCCACATGATGTTTGGGAGAATTAAGTTTAGATTGTTAATCTATTCTTATTGTTGACATTGTAAAGATCTAATATGTGAATTAATCTTATTTCAAGAAACATGTTAACTGAAAAATAAGTCGCTCCTATGCCTGGTGTTCCAACTGTTCTTTTGTCTCATGTGGACAAGCCAGGAAAGTTTAGAGGAAGAGCTGACTTTAAAAGATGGCAACAGAAAATGGTGTTTTATCTCACCACTCTGAATCTGGCCAGATGCCTGACTGAGGAAGCTCCAGTTGC
>JAULJZ010160112.1:0-27060 GCA_032270985.1 Heliamphora pulchella
ATAAAATATTATCCATTTAAAACCATTTATTCTTAGAAAATGAATTATGAAAATCATCAAAATCAAATTAAAAAGCCATTGAGCTAACAGTTCAAACCAATTTTATATAAACGATAACTTCAAAATCTAACTCTGGACATTAGATTCGACCTTAGGAGAGTTTTCTATGTTTTATTATGTTTTTTTAAAGAGATGTCCAACAAGCAGAAAATTTTAAAACTAAAGATTAACTTGCTTCTTCATCCTCTAACTATTTGCATGGCATGAATTTGATTTTATTCTTTGCATGCATGCTATAAAACCTCAAAAGCAATATCTCCAGCAGCCAAACATGTAAGTAATAACATGGATCTCAAATAAGAACCATATGCATAAGCACAATTATGAAGAAGAAGATCAAATATCCCCAAATCTTAGTTTTGACGCTTTTGTTGACTTAATTTAATTATTGTCCTTGATTTTATCTTTAAGAATAGGGAGGGAGGATTTGAGTTGAGTGAGAGGAGAGGGATTTAAGAGTTTACCTCCCTCTTGGATTGATTCTAGGATAAGAGGTGGAAGGACTTAACTTTTGTGCACCCAAAATATCTCCCACTCCTTCCTCTTCTTTTCTTCTTCTTTCCTCACTTATTCTCTAGAACACTTGGAAAAGATTTCAGATTTTGGAGAGGTACGAGGTATGTTTGGCCACGAGGGAGAGATGAGAGTGGCTTTTATAGAAAAATTTGCTAGTGGTGGTCATGTTGGTGGTGTAAGATGGTGGAAGAAGAAATTTTTTTTCATTGGTTGCATGGGGTCGTGGAAGTGACCTAAAGGATTTGTGTAAGAGGGGTGCATAGGGAGCGTGGCCGGCCATATGAAAAACCATGGGCTAAGGTGGTTTTTGATATTTTGGGTATTTTTATGATCCATGATGGTATATTTATACTATATTGTTCAAGAAAGGGGTATAAAAATTAACTTAATGTATATATTTGGTTACTTTGCCTATGTAATAGAATTAATTTAGTAAATTTGTGATTGGTTCATTAATTTTGTAATTTATAATTACTACAGCATCATTTGATTGTTTATGTGTTAACTCACAAGTTAAATTAAGCACTTTTGTTTAGATGTGTCAAATTAACTTTAAATGGTGATTTAGCGTGTAATAGTTTTAATAATTAGTTTTACTCTTGCTAGATATAATAATTAGTTTTACTCTTGCTAGATATATAATCTTTATAGTAATAGCATCATTATTTGTTTAAACATTTTTAGGTTATGATGATACTTGATTTGTACATATGTTTCTTAATTTTTGAGCATAAAATACAAAAAGAGAATTATGGGCACAATTTCCTAGGTAAGGACCAGGCCTAGGAGGGCAATTTGCTCATTTCCATTGTTATTTTGTTTTTTACTTCTTGCTTTAGTTTAAGGGTTGAGTTAGAGTTATCCATGTGTAAAAATTTCAATTTTAAAGAATTTCTTTATTATTTTGGGCAAAATGAAAATTTTATCATTTTTATGGGATTTTAGGATTTTAGAATTAATGTTTTAGGATAATTTAATAATCTTTAAGGTTAGAAGGAGATAATTTAATAATCTTTAAGGTTAGAAGGTTTTTTCCTTGTATTAAGGTTTTTGTTTCCCGTGTTTTAAATTCTTAGGTTAGGTTCTTAACCTTGCCTTGTCTTAAGATTCTTTTGGTTTACCGTCACTAAACTTATAATCTAAAAATTTGGTCTTTCAAACTGTCACGCTTCTGAAACCGAGGCACGTGAACCATCCAAAAAAATCCATTTTGCAATACTAAAGATCTGACAAAACCATTTGAACCCAAAAGAGCTTTAAAAGGAAAACCAAGACAAGTTCAAACCTTTGAAAAATGCATTTTCGAGCGTTTAATTTAAGTAAAAGAATAGTTCAAAAGGAATAGGATAAGAGTCACAGGAACCAACTTCTAAAACAAAATAAACAAAAGTTTTAAAAACTGCCCAAACTGATCGACCAGTATTAGGATAAATCGAGCGGTCTTTGCCTACACTCGGTCCCCACATGGGCATGCAAAACAACTGAGAGGTGCTGATGACCGCTCGATAGAGCGATCGATCAATCTATCGAGGGATTTGGTTCTAGACCAATTTTCAACAACAAACTTTGAAACCCAACCACCAACCTGTTTTTCATGCATATGGAAAGCCTCATGGCATTTGTACAATAACTCAAAACATGCTAAAACATGATTCAAAATCTCCATCAAGGCACAAGATTTAATATCAAACCGAAAACCAACCAAAAACATTTGAAATAACTTGGAACGAAAGACACTTAAACCCAAGAATCCTTCTAACTTTCATACATACAAGCATGTAATGGAGCCACAGTTTCAAGACTTTACATATCACATGTTTTTAAGTACAAAACATAAACTATCGTTTACATTATCCAACGTTCAATTACACCGATACAAAACATCAAAAGGCAAAAACTACAAGTTTTAAACCCAACAATCACTGGGACTTCTCAACATCAAGCCACATTATCTTTGTCACCTGAAAATATTTGAATCCAACAACGTAAGTCGAAACCCAATAGGAATAGACTAACATGAATTAAAAGCGTAACATGTAATTACTGATTATATGAACAACTCAACTACACAAATCTCAAAACAGTTTTCTTTTCTCAAAACCATAGGTTTTCATATAATCCAACAATGTGTAACATGTTTAAAACCACAAATGACTCATTTAAATTCCAACCAGGTTTCTACAACTACAAATGATTTACTATGTACCGACATTGTCGCACCGAGGACAAATATAACACCTATAGACTCTCAACCCATTGACCTAGGTCTGGGGCATCCAATAACCCGCTAGGCAATGATAAGTTCTATACTTTGCTACAATAACAAACACCTCCTACTAGGGCAATCACTTCATTTACGAGGATTAACCCGAAAGAATGAAGCACCTACTTTGCGCAAAATTGTGGACTTTCACCGATGAGTAATTAAGGCCCAAATTAACTAAATTGTTACGGTACATTTACTAAATCATTAAAGGCACACAATATATCCACTAAAATGTTTAAAGGCACACAGCTATGCCTTCTGAAAATTTATGGAGGTAAGATCAACATTTTCATAAAGTTTCACCATTTCAACTATGTAATAACCCAAATTCAAAGATACAAATTGAAAAAGAAAGAATATCTCAAATGAAACGAAATCTCGAATTTAAGTTCGGTAAGAAGAACCGACCCGACCTGACCGTTTATCCTTTTCAAGCCTGAGACCTAGGATAAAGTGGGAATCACACAAGCATATATTAAAACTCTAATATTGAGGATAAGAACTGAAAGTTATAAGTCTAAGTTATTTAAGACGAGGGTTAAGCTCGAAAAATCAAGAAATGAATCTATATAAAAATACCTGAATTTTCTCCTATAATTAAATAAAAAAAATTATTTTTGATATATATTATATATAATTATATATATACACTCAAGTGGCCAACAACCTAGGAGAATGTGCCAAACTTGGTTGTCAAGTTTCCTTAACCTAGGTTATGTAAAAAGTAACTATGATTAACTAAACCTAACCATGGTTTGCAAAGCTTCTCAAAGAAATTTCTTTATTGACTTTTGTCTATAAAAAGAACCTAAAATCCACCAATTCTTCCTCTATAATTTGTTCATAGTGAGGGTGAGGGAGAGAAGAATAAGAAAGAAGAAGAAAGGAGGAGGAAGATCCATGGAACTAAAGCTAAGTCCAAGGTCTTCCATCACCAAGAAACAACTTCTAAAGAAGGTAATCAAGTCTCTAAAACATCTGGTTTTATACATATCAAATACCTCTTCTATTATTTTCAAACACAAATCTAAGATCAAGAACTAAAAACTTAAAAATAAAGGCGTAATGGTTGGATTTTTGGGGCTATTGGGTTTGAATGTTGAGTTTGTGAGTTGGTACGAGTTTTACCATGGGTTCCATGACTTCTATAAGCTTTGAAACATTGATATATTGAAGTACAACACATTTATACAAAGAATATGGGTCAAAAACTTACACACATGACACTAAGAGGCTAGAACCAAAATAGGCCTAAGTTTTTGGCATTTTGAGCTTTCTGCGCTAATCTTTGGAACTTCATAAGTCAATGTTGAAATATGCTATAAGCGTGTTCTATATGTCCAGACCTAGGTGATTATGTTATCTTTTATCCAAAATTGATTTGAACACTTTTGAGTGAGTGGAACTCGAGATATTGCAATTCTACCAAAGTGTGTCGATTTAAGACCAGTCAACAATGTAGACCTAAGAACCCTAGTTTAAAATGAGATTCGAGTTTTGGCCAAAACATGAAAGTTGTATATAATATGTATATCTAGCTATCCAAAAAAAATGAATCCAATATATTGAGTTTTGATGGATCAAAACCCCTTTGAAACGCTCTACTGTATTTCAACCCTCAAAGGACACCTCTGTCACATATTTTTGTGTAGACCAAAATCCCTATATTTAGTGACCTACTCCAAAAGTGGTCTGCATGAACATTGTAGTTGACATATTGAACTACTTTTTGTCTAAATTTAGACCTAGATGCCTCGGGAAAGTCTCTCAAAACCGTTTCAAACTTTCTGTCCAAAACTGGCTCGCTTAGTTTTGGCGGCTGACATAACCTATTTTATAAATGGCAAAAAACTCTAACTTGTTCCAAATAACTACCTTTAGCACTAAACACGAAACTTGTAGGGAACATGTTAAACTAGAACATATCTAAAAATGGGCTCACTTTGAGTTGTTTGGATACCATAAAACCGAGACCAATAGAGACACTTTTCTGACCAATTTTCTTTGCAAGTGTTGAACCGTTTTTGTTTCCATCAAGTTTATCACCTAGTTCTCTTTGGTTTTGGCCTTAGTGTAAAACATAAAAGTTATATAGAATATTTTAATCTCAATCTTCACCATAAATCATAATCAAACTCCAACTCTAAATACCTCAAAATGCTGCGATACCTTAGAATTTAATAATTGGAAAAGAGTAATAAATGGTTAAGTTAAATCGTTAAACAAGTAAAGGATTGGGCAAGTGCGTGTACCCCTTAAACCTAAAAAGAAAGTAACCATGGCACCTAAAGCTAAAGAAAATATTCAATGGTCCGAATCATTTTAATTTCACATGAAAAAGGGAAGGATTTCTGTGTTAATGGTCGAGTCGTGTTTTGCTTGTTAAGCACGAAGGTTGTAAAACCCGAGGGTTCTGCTAAGCTTGCCGGGGGAGGCTCGGTTCATACACATATAATACAAGGTGAGAGTGCTTATCCATTATCTTGAACTTGAATTTATGTGAATGATGCATGAAAATGCTTTGAAGCGCATGTTTTGAACTATGACCAGTTTGACGATCGCATGAACCTGTTGTTTTTAATAGCCATGATATTTTTAATTCAAGTGTGCTATCCATGATATTTTGAGCTAGCATAATGTTATTATAAATGTATGGTTAATGTTGTGTAGTTGTTCTAAAGTGCCAAGTTACAAGGGTTTTCAGCCCTTTATATCCCGTTATGAGGGGGGTTACCCAACTATGGGTTTTTCATTTATCCCTATAGCGGAGGTTTCTCGTTAAGCGGGAATTTTTGCGTTTAAGGGTTTTGGCCTGAGTCCCAGGTTTTAGCACATACCACTCGTGCTTGGTAGAGAGTGGCCCGTATTCTATCACGTTGCTATCCGTGTATTGCAAATTGAGGTTATAGTATCGTCAGAACTCCCGGTCGTGAAAAACTATTACTCCATGTTTTCATTGATAACCGGGTTTCATAAAGAAAAACTATTACTCCATGTTTTCTTGCCATATTCATAGGAAATATCATCATTTACCATTAATTCATCAATCTTACGATTCTATATTAACCCAACCATTTTGTCATTTCGTCGTGTTATCAATTGAGGTATCCCCAATCCAAGTTCATCGTTACTCACACACATATGAACTTGCTTTACCAACTCATTTCATGTTTCATCAACACATAACTCAGATTGTAGGCACCGGCGTCGGACGAGCGTATAGACCTATGTAGCATTACCCTCAATCCGGCCACACGGGCCCCGTGAGGTAACGGTACGTTCTATACCCCAACACAACTAACGTCTATTCCCGATCACTAGCCGGTGGGCAGAGAACCCAACTACGTCCTTTCCCGGTCATTGACCGGTAGGCAGAGAACCCAAATACATCATTTCCCGATTGCTAGCCGGCGGGTAGAGAACCCAATCTGCGTAATTTTTTGGACTTTCACCGAGGAGCAACTCGAGCCCAACTTTAGATAATTCAGAAACCGGTCCTTTTAAACATATCATAATACAACACACACACATACGTGAGTCCAACCCAAATGGTTCCCCTCACCAATCCATTTCACTATACAATTTCATTATCCACATTTCCATTATTCTCAACTCAATATCGCATTAATCATAATATGATTTCAAGTTCGCAAATTCATTGATTTTATGCAACCCCTTAGCTTGACATTAATATACATTACATAACTTCATGGAGTTAAATCGCAATAGGTAATAATAACCTTCAATAAAACCATCAATCATACCAATTTCATCATATAACACCTTCAAACCCAAAAGCCCTAATTTCATTTCCACGGTTTTACCCCAAACACCAACCCTAGGTTCTCATTTCTCAGTCCAAACACAAGATATGACAATATTGAGATGGATTAAAGATAAATCCTCCATAAATCTAAGGTTTAATCCTCATTATCACCGAATTCAACTTTAAGGTTCCAAAAAAAATCATAAATTTCATGTCTTTAAGTTCATAAACTAGGAAATACAACACATATCACTGAAAGATTCAAGAAAGTCTTGATTCCTACCTTTTGGAAGTTAGATTCACGAGAGAAAGCTTCACACGAGTTCCAATCACAACGATCTCTAACCACGTAGTGAGAACAACGTCTCCAAAGCTAGGATCAAGCCTTCAACGGTTGAATCACCGAGAGGGAAGCAAAGAAACCCTCCCCAAGAAGCCAAACAAGCCCTTACACTCTCTCAAACCCAAACCCTAACATTCACCCATGCTTTAGAGAGAGACACATAAGGAGAGAATGAGGAAAAAAAGGATCCAAGCTCGTTTTAAAAACATCAGGTCCGCGACAGTCTGCTCGAGCGGACCACCACCGCTCGAGCGCTCCCACATTCGAGAACTCTCTGCCGCTTCACCGCTCGAGCGGTTAGGCCACCGCTCGAGCGATCAACCCTGAGCTGCAATACTCACTTACTAGGGCTAAAATTGAATCATACCCGCACAACCTGTCTACCGGCTAAACATTTTTTTGCAAAATTCCACCTTTAATCATCACAAGCGAACACATATAAGCTCAAAACTAAATCTTACACGTGATGCTCTCTCCCCAAACATCTCTGTAAAACATAATAAACATGCTTTCATTAAAATACGAAATTAGAAAGGTCCGGGTCACTACAATCTCCCCCACTTAGGAGATTTCGTCCACGAAGTCACACGTACCTCAAAGATTGAACAACTCGGGGTAATTCCTTCGAACTTCTGATTCTCGTTCCCAAGTAGCTTCTTTGATGCCATGATGATACCACAACACCTTCACATATTGAATGACTCTCCCCCGCAAGACTTGCTCTTTACTGTCAAGAATCTCTATCGGTCTTTCCTCGTAGGTAACGTCGTCGTCAACTTCCAACTCGGTCCAATCTAAGACGTGGGACGGATCCGGTTCATACTTTCGCAATATAGACACGTGGAAAACGTTGTGCACGGAGGTTAATTATGGTGGCAAGGCTATGCGGTAGGCTACTTCTCCAATTTTATCAAGGATTTCAAACGGGCCGATAAAACGTGGTGATAATTTCCCACTCTTACCAAATCTCATTAAACCTTTCCATGGCAAAACCTTCAAGAACACGTGGTCTCCTACCTCAAATGCTAATGGTCTCCTTCTTTTATCTGCGTAACTCTTTTGACGACTTTGGGCGATCATTAAACGTTTACGGATCGCGACGATGTTTTCTGTGGTTTCACGCACCAACTCGGGCCTTAACACGGCTGTCTCACCGACATTAGTCCAACATACGGGTGATCTACAAGGTCTACCATATAGTACTTCATAAGGCGCTATCCTGATGCTCGATTGGTAACTATTGTTATAGGCGAACTCTACTAATGGTAAATGGTCCTCCCACGACCCACGAAAGTTTAAAACACAGGCTCGTAACATATCCGCGAGTATCTGAATAGTGCGTTCTGACTGGCCATTCGTCTGGGGATGAAAAGCAGTACTAAGAAGTAGGTTCGTCCTCATAGCTGACTGCAAGCTCTGCAAAAAACGTGATGTGAAACGAGGATCTTGATCGGAGATAATAGAAATCGGTACCCCATGGAGTCTGACAATCTCACGCACATAGAGTCTACTAAGCTTCTCAACTGAATCTATCATGTGAATCGATAGGAAGTGTGCCGACTTAGTTAATCTGTCCACCACAACCCATATAGCATCATGCCCCTTCGGTGACCTCGGAAGGCTCGAAACAAAATCCATAGTGATATTTTCCCATTTCCACTCTAGCACTGGTAACGGTTGCAGCTGACCCACTGGTTTCTGGTGCTCGGCTTTCACTTGTTGACAAGTGAGACAATGCAAAACAAAGAGTGCAACGTCTTTCTTCATACCTTTCCTCCAGAACTGTCTACGTATGTCATGATACATTTTTGTGCTACCCAGATGTACTGCCAATCGTGAATGATGAAACTCGTGAAGTACGTCTTTCTGAAGTATTTCTGGCACAAAGATCCTTCTAGCAAACCTCAGGCTTTGATCGGAGTGGATTGTCCACTCTTTGGCATCCTCGCCGTGTAAAACTCGTTCCCGAAACATCAAACTCTCAGTGTCTGACTGCTGTGCTTCAACAACACGATGAACAAGGGTAGGTTGAGAAATCATCGTAAATAGAGCGACTTCCCCATCAAACTTCCCTAAACGAAGGTCATACTCTCTGACTGCTCCAAGCATATTCCACTCTGTAGCTGCTATTCTCGCTAACGTATTCAAGGATTTTCGACTGAGGGCATCAGCTACCACGTTTGCCTTGCCTGGGTGGTATCGGAGATCAAAATCATAATCTCCTAAGAACTCCATCCATCTTCTCTGGCGCATATTCAATCTTTCTGTGAAAACAAATACTTCAAGCTTTTATGATCTGAGAATACTTCGAAGTGGTCCCTGTATAGATAGTGCCTCCAAATTTTAAGAGCAAAGACCACTGCTGCAAGCTCCTAATCATGCGTAGGATAATTTTTCTCATGAACTTTCAGTTGTCTTGATCCATAGGCCATCACCTTGCCTAGTTGCATTAACACACAACCCAATCCCTCTTGGGACGCATCACAGTAGACGGCATAACCGAGTCCACTCTCCAGAATAGTCAGAATGGGCGTACTTGTTAGTAGCGTCTTCAACGTCAAGAAGGCAAGCTCACAACTATTGTCCCATACAAACTTAATCCCCTTTCGTGTAAGGCGTGTTAAAGGCGCTGCAAGTCTGGAGAAATCCTTCACGAACCGACGGTAATATCCTGCTAATCCCAAGAAGCTTCGAATCTCAAACACATTTTTCGGCTTCTCCCACTCCATCACCGCTTTGATTTTAGATGAATCCACTACCACTCTATCCCGTGAAACTACATGCCCCAGAAATTTCACTTCTGATAACCAAAACTCACACTTGTCATACTTGGCGTACAATCGATGCTCTTGTAACAACTGTAGGGCTATTCGAAGGTGTTCCTCGTGTTCTTCTTTCGATGGGGAGTAGATCAAAATGTCGTCCACGAATTCCACTACAAACTGGTCAAGATAAGGGTGAAAAATACGGTTCATAAGATCCATAAACGTTGCCGGTGCGCTGGTCAACCCAAAGGGCATAACCAGGAATTCAAAATGCCCAAAACCTGTACGAAAAGCCGTCTTTGGAATGTCTTCCTCCTTAACTCGTAGTTGGTGGTAACCCGATCTTAAATCAATTTTTGAGAAACAACAAGAACCTCTTAATTGATCAAACAAGTCATCGATTCGTGGCATGGGGTACTTATTTTTAATGGTTACGTGGTTCAGCTTATGATAATCTGTACAAAGACGTAACGACCCATCTTTCTTCTTTGCAAACAATGCTGGGGCTCCCCAAGGTAATACACTAGGATGTATAAATCGCTTATCTAACAACTCTTGAATCTGTACCTTCAACTCCACTAACTCGGCCGGTGCAGAGCGATATGAAGGCATAGAAATGGGGGCAGTCCTCGGGATAAGGTCTATAGAAAACTCAACCTCTCGCCGTGGCGGAAGCTCAAACAACTCGTCTGGGAACATATCTGGAAACTGACAGACAACAGGAGGAAGCCCTCCTTGAACGGTACTAGTCTCTCCTACCGACAGGGCAGAGAAAATGGGGTTGAGGCTATCACGGCCTCGTGACCCAAGAGGCCTAGGTGCTAAACCATTGTCCCGGTCACCCACAAAATAAAAAGAATCTCCCTCCGGAGTGCAAACAAACACCCGTCTCCAGTCACAATCAATGTAGGCGCGAAAGGTCGTCAAACAATCCATTCCTAAGATAACATCGAATGACAACATATCAATCACAATGAAATCGAATACCAAACGATGGCCGGCAATCTCCATATCACAATCTCTACAAACGAGTCTGGACACAGCAACCTCACCCAACGATGTCTCTACGTACAAGGCCTCACTCAACACATCTACCTCTAACCCCAGTGCAGATGCAAATACGGATGAAATGAAAGAACGTGCTACTTCGGTGTCAACAAGACCACTGACCCACGAATGATACACTAGAAAGGTACCTCGTATGATTGAAGGGATAGCTGCAGTATCTGGTACGGTAGGTGCCACTGATGTACTAGGCTCCACAAGAGCGTAGACTCGCCCCTGATTCCCTTGATTCTGTTCCCCACTGCTTCAAGTTCCTGGTTGCCTCACTGATTGAGCTGAGGTAGCACCTCTCGCGGTTCTTACTGACTGTGCTCCTGATTGCTGCTGCGACTAACCGTAACCCTGTCGTCCCTATGGTGTCTGTACTTTATGTGCTCACCTGGTACCCTGAACATTTCCTCCCCATGGGCAATCCCGTCAGATGTGACCCAGCTGGCCACACTGAAAACATGAAGGCGGGGTCCACCCCTGAGTCTGACTTTGCTGTTGCGACTGCTGTCCTCTTTGTTTACAATCCACTGAGCGATGTCTCGGTTGTCTACATGTGTAACACACTAACTTTCGACGCTCAAAACGTCCAGATGAACCTGTAGACTGTGCTGGTACCGACCGTGACTGATACTGCGATCCCGTGGGATAGGAACTCGATCCCCTTGATTTTTGCCTCTTTACTTGACACCCCTCAGACTGAGCACCAGAATTCCATTGATTCGACTTGCTCTCCCTAATCTTGCGACTTTCTTCCATTGCATTCTCCACCCGAATAGTAGCCTCCACAACCTCGGAGTACACCCGAAAACCCAATGCAGCAATTCGATCCTTGATTGAGGGTCGAAGACCCCTTTCAAACCTCTTGGTGCGTAACTCTTCCGTCGACACCATTTTAGGTGCGAACCGTGACAAATTTGTAAACTTAGCTTCATATTGAACCACGGTAAGGTTCCCTTGAATAAGAGAAAGAAACTCCTCCCGATACCCGTCTCTAGAAGAACCCGAAAAATACTTTTCTAAAAAGATTTTGGTAAAGACGGTCCACGTGCCATCTACAGTGGTCTTAGCAAACTTCCACTACTCTCTAGCATCCTCTCGAAGTTGAAACGCTGCCAACCTAACACGCAACTCATCTTCCCCAATTTCAGGGGTATCCATGATTTTTGTGGTTACTTCCAACCATTCAGTGGAAATTTTGGGGTCCGGCTCCCTAGAGAAAGTTGGAGGATCCAACTGCCGAAATTCTCTCATTGCCATGGAGGCTCGCGGCTCAGGAGCCCTCACTCCAGCCCGAGTTGCCTCAGCCATCACCCTCATAGTAGCAAGCATTTCTTGAACAACATCAACACCGCCCACTTGTTCCTGTGGGGCATGATCATCCCCTTCTTCTGGAACTTGGGCAAACGTACGACCTCGGCCACGGCCTCAGCCCCTACCACGTCTCGGCATCATCTCTACGAATAAGAAGAACTAAGAGAGGTATCAACACATGCCCATATAAATCCATCTCTCACAGATGACATCGCTCTTCAACAAGACACTACTTCACCCTAATCATCATATCAACACGTCTTAAGCAACACATAGCGAGGAAGACTAATCGGAATGACACATCAATCTGGTTAACTTATTCAAATTTCTAGCTAGAACGGACGTCGGCCAAACGCCTTTCTAACTCGAACCCCAAACCAGTTGACCGGCCGCCTAAGGGCCAGATGTATCGTCCTAAAAGTCTAACCTCCATTCCCAAATAACACGTAGCATGCAAATGCTAAATCATACTCATGATGTTCCATGCTAACACACAAGGTCATGAATGTCACACATCAATGGACCGCTCGCGTTATGGATCCACCCCCCCCCCCCACGGTTCCTAGGTATTAGAACCTAGAGCTGTGATACCATTTGTAGCGCCCCTGCCCCGTTTTAATATAAACCGTATATGATTTTGTGAACCAACCCAAAGTGAAAACCCCTTTCCTCGAAAATTATGTCCTTGAGTAACCCATATGTGCCTCAAGATCCCTTATAAGAAATTTAGTTCATAAAAACTTTCAACTTTAAAATCCAGCGGAGACCGCTCGAGCGGTCAGGCCACCGCTCGAGCGGTGACACACTCGAGAGCTTTTGTTGAAAATCTTAAAAAAAATCGTCTATATAGATGAAAACCTGATTCAAAAGATTGATTTTCTAAACCTGCTTTGAGAGGATAGAATCCAAGGAAGGGAAAATACATAGTTGAGAACAAAAAAAAATAAAAATCATTCATTGTAAACTAAATATTTCTGCCAGAGTCATTCTTTGAAAGATCAAACAACCAACTCAATCTAAGGAACAGCGTCCTCACATGCATGCATCCCATGAAAGTATGACTCTAAGGTCTTACAATGATAATTTGGTTCAAAATTACGTTAATCCAACCGTTCAAAAAGATTACATCTGTACACTTTCATTTCTCAAAACTAACTATTCAAGAAACAATGTAATCCTATTAACATTCCCAAAAGCTTCCGCCAACTAATCTTACTCCATGGCCCTCTTCCCGCCGTCACCTGAAATGTTGTTAAATAACATGAGCCGAAGCTCGTAGGAACAAGGTTAACAATGAATACATACATGATATGCGAAGATGGTTATGCAAGATGCACAAACAAAATAAATCACTTCATAGAATTTGTTCTGAAATGAGTTTTCCTTGCATAACCGGGTTTCGTAAAGAAAAACTATTACTCCATGTTTTCTTGCCATATTCATAGGAATAGTCATCATTTACCATTAATTCATCAATCTTACGATTTTCTATTAACCCAACCATTTTGTCATTTCATCGTGTTACCAATTGAGGTATCGCCAATCCAAGTTCATCGTTACTCACACACATATGAACATGCTTTACCAACTCATTTCATGTTTCATCAACACATAACTCAGATTGTAGGCATTGGCATCGGACGTGCGTATAGACCTATGTAGCATTACCCTCAGTCTGGCCACACGGGCCCCGTGAGGTAACGGTACGTTCTATACCCCGACACGACTAATGTCTATTCCCAGTCACTAGCCGGTGGGCAGAGAACCCAACTACGTTCTTTCCTGGTCATCGGCTGGCGGGCAGAGAACCCGAATACGTCCTTTCCCGATTGCTAGCCGGCGGGTAGAGAACCCAATCTGTACAGTTTTCTGCACTTTCACCGAGGAGCAACTCGTGCCCAACCTTAGATAATTCGGAAATCGGTCCTTTTAAGCATATCATAATACAACACACACACATACGTGAGTCCAACCCAAATGGTTTCCCTCACCAATCCATTTCATTATACAATTTCATTATCCACATTTCCATTATTCTCAACTCAATACCGAATTAATCATAATATGATTTCAAGTTCGCAAATTCATTGATTTTATGCAACCCCTTAGCTTGACATTAATATACATTACATAACTTCATGGAGTTAAATCGCAATAGGTAATAATAACCTTCAATTAAACCATCAATCATACCAATTTCATCTTACAACACCTTCAAACCCTAAAGCCCCCAATTTCATTTCCATGGTTTAACCCCAAACACCAACCCTAGGTTCTCATTTCTCACTCCAAACACAAGATAGGACAATATTGATATGGATTAAAGATAAATCCTCCACAAATCCAAGGTTTAATCCTCATTATCACCAAATTCAACTTTAGGGTTTAAAAAAGATCATAAATTTCATGTCTTTAAGTTCATAAACTAGGAAATACAACACATACCACTTAAAGATTCAAAGAAAGTCTTGAATCCTACCTTTTGGAAGCTAGATTCACGAGAGAAAGCTTCACACGAGTTCCAATCACAACGATCTCTAACCACGTAGTGAGAGAAATGTCTCCAAAGCTAGGATCGAGCCTTCAACGGTTGAACCACCGAGAGGGAAGCAAAGAAACCCTCCCCAAGAAGCCAAACAAGCCCTTACTATCTCTCAAACCCAAACCCTAACACTCTCCCATGCTTTAGAGAGAGAGACATAAGGAGAGAATGAGGAAAAAGAGGATCCAAGCTCGTTTTAAAAACATCAGGTCCGCAACAGTCCGCTCGAGTGGACCACCACCGCTCGAGCGCTTCCACACCCGAGAACTCTCTGCCGCCTCACCGCTCGAGCGGTCAGGCCACCGCTCGAGTGGTCAACTCTGAGCTGCAATACTCACTTACTAGAGCTAAAATTGAATCATACCCGCACAACCTGTCTTCTGGCTACACACTTTTTTGCAAAATTCCACCTTTAATCATCACAAGCGAACACATATAAGCTCAAAACTAAATCTTACACGTGATGCTCTCTCCCCAAACATCTCCACAAAACATAATAAACATGCTTTCTTTAAAATACAAAATTAGAAAGGTCCGGGTCACTACATTCATGTATAAGACCCAAAAGATTTTTGATGTTTTAGAAGTAATGTACACCCTTGGGATGGCGAATCCCTAGTGACTCATATATACCTTTTTTGGCATTAAGGTGTTGTGGTTGCTCAGAAATTTTTATTTGGTCTCTTAATATCTTTATCCCTTGTCTTTCTTTTTGCCCGCCGGTCTACGGCGGGATCACTTCCCTTTGTTCAGGTTTGGTGCATTGCGGGAGCGAGGTGTTTCAAACTGAAGCATTGAAATCAAGGCTCAACCCCTAATGTTAGCTCAAAAATACCCAAAATCCATGTTTTTGTCACATCTTCATAATTCTCTCTAGTTTTCTACAACCACAAATGATTTACTATGTACCGACATTGTCGAACCGGGGACAAAGGTAAAAACCATAAACTCTCAACCCATTGACATAGGTATAGGGAATCCCCGCTAGGCAATGACAAATTCTATACTTTTCTACAATAACAAACACCTCCCATTAGGGCAATCATTTCATTTGTGGGGATTAACTTGAAAGAATGAAACACTTTGCGCAAATTTCTGGACTTTCACCGAAGAGCAATTGAGGTCCAAATTAACCACATTGTTACGATACATCTACTAAATCATTAAAGGCACACAACATATTCACTAAAATATTTAAAGGCATACAGCTACGCCATCCAAAAATTTATGGAGGTAAGATCAACATTTTCATAAAGTTTCACCATTTCAACTGAATCTTTGAAATCAAGACTCAACCCCTAGGGTTAGCTCCAAACTACCAAAAATCCATGTTTTTGTCACATTTTCATAATGTCCTTCGATTTTGAAAACTCATTCCTTTGAAAACCATATACACATGCTTCCATCAATTTTGTAATAAACCTAAAAAACATAATACATGCTTTTTATCCATCAAACGAGGTTTAAACACAAAATCAAACAACTCATGGTATTTTTAAAGCGGTAAAAATGCATATAATCACATATAATACCTTTTCAAAGCAAGATAGTCTAGAATCTTACTGTATTGAGTTTAAAACTCATTGCTTTAATTCCCTGCGAAAAATTGAAATCGTCGAAATGAGATTCCACTCGAATGGATGCGAAGTCCTTTAAGAGTAGAGTGCTGTTCCACTATGGCAACGCCAAAAATCATGCTCAAAGCAAGGAAAAGGGAGAGAGAAAGCTAGGGTTTTGAGTTTCTTCCCAGAGAGAGGGAGAGAGAGAGAGAGAGAGAAGCTTGAGGGAGAAGTTTGGGATCAAATGCCAATGGCACTAGCTACCTCATGCTTAACCACCCGTGATATATTGATCGATCGATCTACGGACCGATAGAGTGGTTTTGTCCAGAAAATTCTAAACTTTTTCGCAACAATGCCCGACGAGTCCGGGATTTATCCTATCATGGATTTTTAAGCCACAACATACATAAATCATATAGAAATAAACCTTTCTATAACAACTAAAAACAATTGATAACACATTTAATGTATATTACAAAAATAAAAGGAAATCGAGCCTCAAAACCTTCCTCGAAATTCATTATTTGTTTAAGACGAAAACAACTCCAGGTATTTCACATGAACTTTAGACTTAAGCTCCCACGTAGCGTTCTCAATACTGTGATAAAGCCACAGAACCTTGACGTATGCAATGGTTCTCCCACACAATACATGTTCCTTTGTATCAAGAACCTTCATGGATCATTCCTCATAAGATATATCGTCGTCCACTTGCAACTCCGCCCAATCCAAATCATGTGACGGGTCTACTTCGTATTTTCGAAGCATCAAAATATGGAATATGTTGTGTATAGATGATAATTGAGGAGGCAAAGCTAGACAGTATGCTAACTCTCTAATCCTTTCAAGGATCTCAAATGGTCTAATGAAACACGATGAAAACTTTTTGCTATGACCAAATCTCATCAAACCTTGGCGTGGCGAGACCTTTAAGAACACATGGTCCCCCACCTCAAACTCTAAGGGTCTCCTCCTTCGATCTTCATAATTCTTTTGACAGCTTTGGGCTGTCACCAAACGTTGACAAATTACGATAACTTTCTTTGTCGTCTTACTTACCATGTCGGGTCCCAACATGGTTGCTTTCCTCACATCAGTCCAACACATAGGAGGGCTACATGGCCTACCATATAAAGCCTCAAAAGGCGCCATCTCGATACTCAATTGATAACTATTGTTATAAGCAAATTATGCCAATGGTAGATGATTCTCTGAAGATCCCCAAAAATTTAATACACAAGCCCGGAACATGTCCTCTAAAATCTGAATGGTACCCTCGGATTGACCGTCTGTTTGGGGATGAAAAGTGGTGCTGAAAAGTAAACTCGTCCCCAATGCCGACTGAAGACTGCTAAAAATGAGACATAAAATGTGGGTCTCGATAAAAAAAATAGATATCGGTACCCTATGTAGCCGAACAATCTCATTAACTTACAACTTACTCAATTTATCCACAGAATCCTTCATATGTATGGGAAGAAAGTGTGTAGATTTCGTCAGTCTATCAACTACAACCCATATAGCATTATGCCCTTTAGGGGATCTCGAAAGTCCAGAAATGAAATCCATCGTAATATTCTCCCACTTCCACTTTGATACTAGCAGTGGCTGTAGTAGTCCCACTAGCCTCTAATATTCTGCCTTCACTTACTGACAAGTAAGGCATCGAAAAACAAAATAAGCCACATCCCTCTTCATTTCCATCCACCAAAATTGACAGCATAGATCATGGTACATCTTAGTCCTCCTGGGTACACTGCAAGATGAGAATGATGGAATCCACGTAACACGTCCTTACGGTACGACTCTAGCACAAACACTCTCCCATCAAACCTCAAACTCTGATTTGGGTTCAAAACCCACCCTTGGGGGTCTTCACCACTGGCAACACGATCTCGTAGCATATAAGTTTCCTTATCCATTTGTTGAGCCTCAATAACACGTGAAATAAGCATTGGTCACGAAACCAAAGAAAATAGGGTCGCACTTTTCTCAGTCTTATCGAGACATAAGTTGAACTCGCCAACCTCCCCAAGCATGTCCCACTCCCACATAGTAACTTCACATAATAACTTGAGCTAAGGAACCAAAGGATCTCATACTAAGAGCATCTGCTACTACATTGGCCTTCCCCGAATGATACTGGAGATCAAAGACGTAATCCTCTATAAACTCCATCCACCTTCGTTGGCGCAAATTTAGGTCCATTTGGAAAAATAAATATTTTAAACTTTTGTGATCTTAGTAAACATTAAAGTGCTCACCATATAGATAATGTTACCATGCCTTCAAGGCAAAAATCACAACTGCTAATTTCAAGTCATGTGTCGGGTAGTTCTTTTCGTGAGTTTTAAACTGTCGAGAACCATATGCCACAACCTTGCCATCTTGCATTTAAACACATCTTAATCTGTCATGTAATGCATCGCAGTAAACAGTGTAACTCAAATCTCGTTCTAGAATAATTAGAGTATGTTCACTCGTTTGTTAGGGTCGGTATACTGAAAATTATATTTTTAGTATTAATTTTTAATTTTATGAGAATCTTAATGAGCAATGTGTGTATATTATTTCTTTAATATTATGCATGTATGTCTTTTATTGTGTATAGTATTTAATCTAGTGTGTAGAGTACGGTTACAGAAGATCAGATTTTAAATTTTTGCAGAATATAAGTTTTATGTTCACAGTTTAGATGGAAATGGACATACCATCAGTACAACTGTAGCACAGAGTTTAGTAGGCCTGTCTTAGTTATGGGAAACATATAATAACGTCGTCTATTATTTTGACTCTCTGTGCTAGTACACTTTGTGTATATTGAACGGGACACATTGGGATAATTAATTTTATATTGACTATATAAATTAATTAACACCCCAAGGTTATTATGAATAGTGCTTATGTTCTTAATCCTGAACTAATTATTGATTTACATATATTTAATATTCATTATTTTGATTCATTAGAGGGTGCGATCTTATATGGGTCTATATTCCTGGTGAATTAGATAGCGGTATTATTTATATGGTGAATATTAATTATTGATGGAATTCACATCTTGAAGGATTGGGATTAACGATACACCCTTAAAGAAACTTATAAGTTTTGACCGACCTAAATCCTATAGGTAGATTTGATTATTCGGCGGTCAAATAAGTTAAGTGGGAGGGCTTAATGAATTTCAAGATACCGATTAAATTAAATTATCAGTAATTAAATTTAATTGGCGGGTATCAGAAATCTTAATGTGGAGAGAAATGTTAAGCATTTAATAACAGGAGCTCATTGCAGGATGGTCGTGAGATTGTGGGTCAAAGTGCAATTATAGTTCTTTAGTGGTGTGAACTGTAATTTAATATTTTATGAAAATTACAGAAATCGCTGCTAGTTTTTCATAATTACAGATACCGCTATGAGATTTGCTTAATTATAAAAAATGCTGATACGTATCTGTGTTCCACTAGAAGTTTGACTCATAATTACTCCACAGTCCCTACTATAGCCCTATAAATATACGGGTAGACTGAACCAGTTTCATAACTTGTCTTCATGACTAAAACTGTCCAGGTTCGGCCGATACAAGTTCTTAATAGATTGTAACCCACACTATATTCGAGAATCGCATAAGGGAATACAATAGAAGATCTCACGGGAGCTTCAACTTAGAATCAAAAGCATAATTGAAGATTTGACCGGTAAAAAGGTAATCTTTTAAATTAACTTTGGTTGCATGAGTTTTATTTTGATCGTTCAACGTCAAAAGTTTTATCTGGTGCCCGTTTCGGCGTTTGCTCGTCCAATTAAATTTTTACCAAAAATTATTTGCAAAAACACTAATTTGCGTATATAAATTAATTCACACTCCAAGGTTATTATGAATAGTACTTATCCTCTTATTCCTGAAATAATTATTGATTTGCGTATATTTAATATTCGTTATTTTGATTCATTTGAAAGTGTGATCTTTTATGGGTCTATATTCCCGGTGAGTTAGATAGCGATATTATTTATATAGTGAATATTAATTATTGACGAAATTCATATCTCGAATGATCGGGATTGACGATACCCCATTAAGGAAGCTTACAAGTTTTGACCGGGCCAAATTCTACAGGTGGATTTGATTATCCGGCGGTCAAATAAGTAAAGCGGTAAGGCTTAAGGAATATCAAGATGCCGATTAAATTAAATTGTCAGTAATTAAATTTAATTGGAGGGTATCAAAAATCTTAACGTGAGAAGAAATGGTAAGTATTTAATAATAGGAGCTCAATGCTATATGGTCTTGAGATTATGGTTCAAAGTACAGTTATAGTTTTTTAGTAGTGTGAACTATATTTCAGCATTTTATGAAAATTATAGAAATCGTTGCAGATTTTCCATAATTGTAGATATTGCTATGAGATTTGCTTAATTGCAGAAACCACTGATACGTGTCTGTGTTCTATTGAAAGTATTACTCATAATTACTCTCCAGGTCCCTACTTTAACCCTATAAATATGCACGTAGGCTGAACCAGTTTCATAACTTATTTTCTAAAAGTAAAGCTATCCAGGTTCTGTCGGTACGTACTCTTGATAGATTGTAGTCCACCATATATTTAAGAATCGCATAAGGGTGTACAATTGAAGATTTGATAGTAGTTTCAACTCGGATTCAAATCATAGTTGGAGATTCGACCTGTAAAAAGGTATTTTTCTAAATTAATTTCGGATGCATGGGTTTCATTTTGATCGTTCATCATCAAAAGTTTTATCTGGAACCCGTTTCGGTGTTTTCTCGTCCAGTTAATTTTTTCTGTTAATCGTTTACAAAAACAAAAATTTTGGCAGTCTTACCTCCAACAATTGGTATCAGAGCCGTTTTGTTTTTTATTTTCGGTTATCGGGGCCAAGTAATTTTAGAACTATTGCTAACTTTGTTTTGCAAGCGTTCTAATTTCGATTTTATAATCGTCATTTAATTTAATGTTTGATTGAATGGTTTTGAATAATAATTATTTTTTTAATCACGAGGGTTAACCGTGATAGATCGAATATGAGTCTTTGGGACATAGGATCGATGTAATAGCTAGTTTCTATTTTTAAAATATCTGTTTAGATTATTTAAGAATAGATTGATAATATCCAAGAACACGAAGAACGGAGGCGGCAACGATGGTGGTTCGGGTTTTTACGGGCCACGGATTGCGTTAAATTTTTAATGATTTTAAGTGATTCTTCTTTGGTGAATTTTTTGTGGTATTTATTTATAAAAAATAGTATAAAAAATAAGTCAAGAGTAGTAAGGGAAAATCACCAAAACAACGCAGTTCCAGTAGCTTTGTGGGCGACAGTTCGACAGTGATTTTTTGGGTTATTTTTTGGACTATTTTTTGAGTAATTTTTTTAGGTATAAAATAGCAGTAAAATATACCTTAAAAATTGTTCAAAAACTAAAAAAAAAAATTGGGTTAAACAGTGTATTAAAAAAGGCAAAAATAGCGGTGATTTTTTTCGACAGCGGCGACGCTATAGCTGCAGGTTCGGGGCTATTGTTCAGGACTTTTTGGACTATTTTTGAGGCGTTCTTTAAAGCATCATATGACTGGATGTTTGAGATATTTTTCTTAAAAAAACGGGCACCAAAGAACCACCGAAAAAAGCCCAAATGGGCGGTGGTTTGTTTGGCAGCTCTAGTAGGCGGCGGCAGTGGCTTCCATGTAGTTTTCTGGCAATTTTTATGAGCCATTTTGAGCAGATTTTTTGATAAAAAAATAGTACTTTTCAAGACCTTTCCTTCATTATAAAGTACGTCAAAAACGGAGTTCGGAATGAGGTCGAAAAACTCTCAGGAAGTTGGCGGCGCAGTGTTGTTGCGGCCAGCAGCATTTTTTTGATCAGACAGTTTTTTCGGCTGTTTTTTGGGTAATTTTATAGAATATTTTTTGATAGAAAGTTTTCATATTTTGAGAGCATTCCAATGATATAAAGCTCATAAAAAACGAAGCTCGGATGAGGCAGCATGAGCTGTCTGAAGGTGGCAGCACGGTGGTGCTAGCGGTGGCTGGTGGTTGCTGGCAACTTTCTCTCTCCTGGGGCTAGTTTTGATGTATATTATGATATTTACGATTCTAATATGATATATATTGATATATCAAATAGTATCAGAAAAGCCTGATACAATCAGGACACATAATAATAGGAGAACATGAATTGACAAAGCTTATTCTCCTGGGGAGACTAAAACGCTTCAGCGTTTTTACTTGAATCATAAAATCGGGATATATGGATCGTGTTTATATATAAATGAATTGCATGGATGATTGCATATATGTTTTATTTATACTGTTAATTTAATTAATTCAAAAATTTAATTTTAATTAAAATATTTTGTAATGGAAAATAAAATAAATTTTTTAATTAATTTTAATTAAATAAAAAAGTTTTAGATATTTTAGTTTTTTCAAAATATCACGTTTAAGATGATTTTTAAAAAAAATTGAATATCTTAAAAAGACGTAAAAATTAATTCTAGATTTTGAATTAATTAAATGAAAAAATATTTAATCGAAATAAATTATTAATCTTCAAAAAATGCGGGATGAAAAATAAAATAAATAAATATCTTTAATCACTACCTTACCTGAAACGCTGAAGAAGAAACTGTGCATTTATTAAATTTTATTTGTTACACATTTAAACACGAAAAGATAGTTTGACAAATCGAAATCTTTGGAATCGTGTACACGGAAAGATGTTTGATTCTTTCAGATCGTATGGTTTTCTAAATAAATAAGTTTATTTTAATTAAACAAATTTTTATAACCTTTAAAAAATATTTTAAAAATTTAAGTGGGAGAGAGAATTTATTTAAAGATAAAACCCGCAGTTTTCATCACCAGTTTGTAGGCGATGCAATTAAACTCTGCATGTCGGCAATTAAACCCTGCATGTTACCTTTCTACCCAACGGACAGATTAATTACAGTATCGCAATTACAAATCTTTTTTGTGGATAATTCTGAATAATTGTTAGTGTGGATCACTTATCCAATTGAAGGGTTCATTGCAAATCAATTGATTTGGGATTAGGTGATGGTTAACACTTACCTGTATATAATAATATTCTCTCCAATTGAGTTACTGTTATTATATACTAGACCAAAACTATGTCAGCTATTTAATTTTATTTGGCAGGGTCAACTGCTTAGGTAGTAAAATTAAAAAAAATTGGCCTATCTGGTCTTACGAAGAATAGTAGACATCCTCCCAACGAGGCATGCTATTCTCAGGTTATCAGGTTGCTGGCGAATTAATTTTAAAATGGTAGAGGGAACCAAATTAAAATAAATTCAACGTTTTGCTCATCATAGTTAACGGTTTTATTTAATTATGTGATTCTCAAGATTAAATTAGTATTTAATTCACTCGCTTCTATTCTAAAAAAAACAAACTAACAGGATGAATTTTGTTGACTAAAAAAGTAACTTGGATATATCTTTAACTACCAATGGTATTCTTTTGATACCAAAAAATGTGTTTATTTCTGAAAAGGGTTCTTCCTCTAGGCAGAAAGCCATAAAGAAGAAAAATGTTCAAAAATAGGGTGACACGCTTTCCAGGGTAGTTAGTGGGCCATAGACTGGTGTGAAAAAGTTGAAAGACAGATGCTTTCACTATAACTAGACACGGCACTAGAAAAAGTTATGTCCAGTATTTCTCAAAAGACAGAACAAATATGGTAATTTCTGTTCACTAGTTATAGAAGCATGTTTAGCAGTGTTATTTACTCGTACCTGGTGTGTAGATACAAGAGCCACTATTCATGTCTGCAATTCGTTACAAGGGTTTTAGAAAAATCCGACAACTTAGTGATGGGGAGATTTACCTACATATGGGTAATAATACAAGGGTAACAGTAGCTGCAGTAGGTGATATCACTCTCAGTTTTAGTGGAGATGGGTTTTAATATTGAGAGATTGTCTTTATGTATCTTCCATTAGAAGGAACTTAGTTTCCGTTTCTAGATTGGTTAAAGACAGATATTTTGTTTATTTTAATAACTCTGTGGTTATTAAGAATATATAACGGGTTATCTGTTCAGGTAGATTAGTGGATGATTTTTATGTTATTACTCCAATCTTTCTTACACTGCAACTAAATGAAGTGAATAACACATCTATATTACCATATAAGAGAAAGCTTCATTCTTTAATGAACCAAATGTTTCTTTGGCACTTACGCTTGGGTCATATTAATCTAAAAAGGATAAACAAACTGATAGCAGATGAACCTTTGAGTTCATTAGAAGTGGAGACACTTTCAGTCTATGAATCTTGCTTAGAAGGTAAAATGACCAAGAGGCCTTTTTTGGCCAAAGGTTAAAGAGCTAAAGAACCATGGGAGCTGGTTCATTCTGATATGTGTGGTACTATGACAATCTGGGTTAGAGGTGGCTTTGAGAATTTCGTCAGTTTCATTGATGACTACTTAAGATATAGATACATTTATCTGATGCATCGTAAGTCTGAATATTTTGAAAATTTTAAAAATTCAAGGCGGAGGTAGAGAATTATCTGGATAAAAGTAACAAATCACTACGATCCGACCGTGGTGGAAAATACTTGTTTGGAGACTTTTAGGATTACTTGTCATCAGAGGGGATTACATCTTAGTTGACCGCTCCTGGCACTCCGCAGCAGAATGGTGTTGCAGAAAGAAGGAATATGACTCTTATGGAGATAGTAAGTTCCATGATGAGTTATTCAGGTTTACTCGATTCATTTTGGGGACTCGCTTTAGAGATAACAGCTTACATTATGAACGTGATACCTTCTAAGTCAGTACCTTCTAATTGCATAGAATTGTGGACTGGGCGTAAGCCTATTCTGAAACACATTCGGATTTGGGGGTGTCCAGCACATGTGCTGAAAGGAAATGTAGAAAAGTCAAAACCAATGACAGAAGTCTATTTCTTTGTGGGGTATCCCAAGGGAACGAAGGGTGGTCTATTTTATAATCATAAGGATCAGAAGGTCATTGTTAGCATTAATGCCTGATTCTTGGAAGAAATTACATTATGGATCACATGCCTAATAGCAAAAATATTCTGAAAGAACTGAGAAAAAATACCAATAGAATAGAAGAACAAGTCACTGATATTCCATTACCTCGTTGTAGTGGGAGGATTATTAGGATAGATGTAAATCAAGAACAGGGTGTTGATGCACATGGTTCTGATTCTGCACAGTGTGTTACTGCTAGTACACAGACACAGGTAGTGCCTCGTTATAGTGGGAGGGTTATTCGTCAACCTGACCGGTATATGTTCTTGGGAGAGTCTTTTGGCGGGATCTCAGCTGTGAGACCTAGAACCTTGTGATTTTGGGATGTTTATATACGTGACGTTTTTATTCTAGTATATGATAGCATCGATGCATGGTTTATGCTTTAAAGTTGTTAAACAGCATGTGTAGATGTGTTACACGCTTTTCGGGATTTGGTAGGAGCTCTTTTAGCTTGTGTTTGGACCAAAAATCATGTTTTCTTCACAAAATCGAGACCCAAAACAGTACCAAAATTCCAGTAGCCTTTTTGGGGGGTTCGGTCGACTGGGGGGATAGGTTCGGTCGACTGAACTGGTTTTTGGGAGTTCGGTCGACTGAACTCCTTGGGTCGGTCGACTGAACTTGAGGCGGTTTGTGCGTTTCGAGGGACTTTAGTCGACTGAAGCTAGCTCTTCAGTCGACTGAAGTGCTTTTTTGGGCTGTCTATTTATATTTCCAGGGGTTGGAGTGTTTGGAAAGGCTTATTCTTCCATTCTCTCTTCCTTCTCTCTATATTGGAGGGCCCGTGGCTTGGTTTCTTGTTGATTCCTTTGCGGATCCTTGCTATCGAGGCCGTGGGCTTCGTATACAATAGGTTGGCTTCTCGTTCTGACGCCATTCAGTTTTGAGACGTTGAGTTCTTGACTCTTCGAGGTAGGATTCTAGACCCTATTACTGTATAAGGGTGTTTTGTGTAATTATACGTATTTTTACCAGGTAAAAAATACATCAAATGCTATTTTCATGTGTAACTGTGATTTTTGGGTAAAAGTGGGTTTTTACGCATTTTCTCGGTTATTTGTATATTTTAGATACATGGTATCCGTAGTTTTCAAAAGGAGATTTGAAAATGGGGTGTTTTGTGAAAACGGTGAAAAACATGATTTTGGAGGGTTGGAGCTAACCCGCGGGGTTGAGTTTCACCTTTTAAATGTTTTGTTGGAAATGATTTTAGATCTCCATTTTGGTGGATTGGATCTCTTTTACACTTGTGGTGTAAAAACTGTTTTATAAGTTTCGTAGTTGAACTACGGTGGGTTTTTAAATGTTATCCATAGATGTATCGTGATAGAGTATGATTTGAGTTGGGCTTCTATTGCTCCTTGGTATAAGTCCAAAAACGTGCATAGAGTGGGTTCGCTACGGTCCCTCGGGTTAATTCCCGTAAACGTGGTTTGGTTATGTTTCGTCCATTGGTCGTGGCAAACCGTAAAGAAACAAGTGTGTGAATTGGGTGCTTTTCCATCGGTCAGGGAAATCCGTAAAGAAGTCGGTTGCCTCCGTGAATGGCGTTGTCGTCGTAACTCCATATAGAACTTGTCATTATCTAGCAGGCTTTAAGTGGTTCAGGACTAGGGTAATGGGCATGAGTCTATAGTTGTTACCTTTGTCTGTACGACATAGTCGGTACATAGGATTTCATTTACATATTTTCTCCTCGGTTGTGTGGCCTAAGTGGAGCTTACTGTTTTATTTACCGTTTTTTCTTAACTGTGGTATGATATCTGTTAGGATGATATGCATAGTTTGAAGGATGAAAAATGTGGGGTTTTATGAGATAAA